>JABFOX010001642.1:0-12595 GCA_022817665.1 Axea sp. ZL-2020
CAATTGGTTTACGTGAGACTTGGATACAAGTTTTCACTCAGTCACTATAAAAAACAACAACAATTTGATTTTATTACATTTGATTTAAATAATACATTACAGTGTATCGTATAGGATTTAAATAAGAATTCATAAATTGGATACTAATTTCTTAATAAAAGCGACACTATTTTGAAAGTTCATTTTTAACAAAATAGTAACAAAACGACAATATTTACTAAAATTAAATTCATTGCATTTCACAAATTTTATTAATTAAGGATATATAAAATTTTACATCAAACGACAAATTAACTTATTAACTACTGGCATATTTTTGTGTTTTTTTGTCACATCTTAAAAACGAATTACAAAAATATATTTTACTAATAAAATATTCCATGACAAAGCCGCCTAATATCATAAGAAGCAGCAAATAATATATATTAAAGGTATCAGTTTAAAAATCACTAATTTAGTCATTAATGTAAAAAGTAAAAATAGTGAAAAATAAAAAAAAAAATGCACCATCTTAGTGGCATTTAAATTCCTGTGTTACACATTTTTAATTTAATTTATATTGTTTCAATCCATTCATATTTCATGTATTATTAATTGTATAATAAATAGCTGTTTATAATTTGTTTACTTGTTTTATTAATGATTAATTTGTATTTCCTTTTTATTTATGAATGTTTTAAAATAGAATTTCTTTACTCTATTTTATAACACCAAACTTCTAAAATGACAGATTACATTTTCTCCGGATATTCCACAATCTATTGATAGTAATGGTAATATCGGTAATTCAGGGATTTTCATATACGTCATTTTAGAATACAATGAATATAACCTAAGCAGCAAAACAGAATTGACCACAACACGTAAACGTCACTCAGTCGCAATTTAAATTTAGTTCAATATAAACTCAACTTCAAATTAAATATGGTGAAAATAATTGAAAAAATTACATCATTTTTGAACTATTGGTATTTCCGTTACATGCTGGCAACAGAGTTATATATGGTCGAAAGATGGGAAAGAAATTTCATAAGTATCCTTTTGCTTCTGTTAGTGCATTACATTTTAAATTAAAACAATTTTACAATAATGGCATGTTTCCTTAATGGCAATCCTAGATATTTTGATGGTGGTACTTTTTACGTTATTTTTTGTGTTTAATTACAAAATTTTACTACCAACGATCACGTCGTATATGACACGAGAATAATCTTTTTATGCATATGGCATAGATACAATACCTAGAAGAAGTATTATCACAAAACTGAACAGTTTTGTATTTAACGTGTCATTCCTTTATTATAGTTTCTCTGTGAACTTGAAAAAGACTGCAAGATTCCTATTCTTGTATTGTGAATTAATGTAAATAATGAATTGTTAATAAAATGTTTCTTTCATATTTCAATTTGAATTATATTTTTATTATAAATAATTTTAATAATGTATTTATAATGGTAACTGAGAAAGACATCAAAAACTCATTTAAGCGCATTTAAAATGCAAGACAAAACTTGACTTAAGAAATATTAATTTTATACATTATAGTTCAGAGTATTGTATTTGGAATTGTAAATGCGAAAGAATTGTAAAATTAATTTGAAAAGTATAATACTAAACTTTGTTATTTTTTTACCATTGAAATTCAGAATGGTAATTAGAAAATATTTATTTGTAAAATAATATGATTTATAGGACTTTTTTAGAAATGAATCAGAGAAATAATATACTTTTATTAATAGATGAAATTATAATATAGCAAAGAGATTCCTAAATGATGAAACAATATTTCAAATAGTTATATATGTTCTTATTGCTTAAAATATGTTATGAATTAAAAAGCTCACAAAATTTAAAAATTATTATGTTTTAAAAAATTATATCATTATTCTAAAATGTATATAGTTTATTGAAATAAATTAAGTAATTTCTAATATATTATTGTGGTATAAATATCAATGAATAGGACTTAAATTTTGTATGTTATTTGATACAATTCATTCTTGTGAATTTAAATAAATAATTGTATTTTCCATACACGAATAACAGTTTACAAACGTTTAAATAAATATATTATAATTGCTTTGGTAAATTGAAGAATTTAAAAGATTAATATTTATGTAAAATAATGTGCATAATTTTTTTATCAAAAAAAACTGTTATCATAGTAATGATAGTAATGTAAATAAGAATATGAAATGCAATGCGATACATCTTATTTTATACAGGTTTTCATAATACTTATATCATTAAAATTATGTACAATTTAATATTAATTAATTATTTAATAAACAGTAAACATGAAAAACTGCATTCTTTTCAATGCAATAGGAAAGAATAAATTTAAATATAAAGTATCAAATTTTACATATTAAATTTTAATTATATTCTGGAATAAAATATTGCAGATTTGAATATTAAATATATGTATGTTATAATTATTACATCCAAAGCCTTTGGAATTACATTTATAATAGTGAATATTGCTGTAAAAATGTTGCAAATAAAAGCCCACTTTTTGCTATTATAATTCGTATATTTCATTATATTTGACTTATGATTATTATAATCCCTCCACATTAATTCTTGACTGGAAATCAAGAATGATATAATATATAACTAGATTGTGTTTACTAACAGTTCTATTTACTTTTATATAACATTAGTTCTCTTATAAATAAATTAACTTTCAAACATCAGTTTCTCGGCAACAAATATAATATACACACACGTTCAGTTTCTTTCATACAATATATATATATTAATATGTTGTGTACGTGGCTGAAAGGATACACATTGGGAATAAATACTTCGTTATTCACATTATCTATCAAATTCGTCGCCAACTAATAATTTCAACAATTTTAACATAATACTTATAATTTTCTTCTTAATTTTTTTATTTATTATTTTTCATAGCTGCTTAATTTTTTTCTTCTTTAAATTAATAGCTGCCATTGTTGAAAATGTCTTATCGATAATAAATTAACAAAACATGATATTTTTTATCTTACATAGTAATCATGGATATTTTTTTTTATCTTTTCAGATTTAATTAAACAGTAACTATTAAAATAATATTTTTTATTTTCAGATATGTATAAAATGAGTTTATAATAATAATTTTTTTATTAATGTTCCATTGGTTAAATAACAAAATAATATTAATTCACTAACAATAGAATAAAATCGACAAAATATATCTTCAAAAAGGTGTGTTGACATTAAGTTTACATTGGCTCTATTATCAGTCTAATTATCACTATTTTACTAAAATTACTAAGTTCTCATTTTTTAGATATTTAGTCGATTTACTATTGTTGGAATATTTTTATCAGAGTGGCTAATGATTTACAATGAGTCCAATTACAAAATTTTAATCACCTCATAATAAATAAGTCTTGATAAGAAAAACTTATGTAATTATTAAAAGAACAAATGAGATGAATTTTAAGCATTATATAAATAAAAATTTATATACAAATTATTTTATTCAATAATAAAAATTATTAAAAGTAATATGTACAAACTGTAATTTATAAAAATAATTTATCTTTATATTTTGTCTTACAATTAAAATAAATCGAGTTTTCTAACATTAGTTATTATCAAAAGTTATATATTTATGTATGTATTTATTAATTTATTTATTTAGTGAATTTAAGTGCTGAAGACTAATTAAAAGTGATATAACAAAATGTCAATACCACAGCAAATATATATATATATACATAAATTAAAATCTCTATCATAACTAATTTCTTCTATAATAATATAGAGAACAAAGAAAAAAATTACAAAATTGCACAGTACTATAATCAGCAATTACACACGATAAAAGGTAATGTAATAGCAGTGAAAAACTATAATTGTAGACAGAAGGAACATTAATATGCGTTGGGAAAAGAATCATGGATACGTTGGCAACTGTGCGTTATGTCGTGGTACCATGAGAATGCGGGAGAAAGGAAATAGGAGTTCGTAGAAAGAAGCGAATTAATGTGTATCGTATGTGCGGTTATTAAAGCAAATAAAATAGTAAAATTTGGTATTACGTTGCTACCCGGAGTCATAGAGTTGGCAGACGCATGACTGAGGCAATTAAATTGTGGGAATATTTACCAGATGAAGGAACGCAATTATTTAAGTTTTTGAGATTGAAGGATGATTATGAAGGTGTATACCATAATGAAAGAATTTTCGAGTTTGTAGAGTTTGGACGAAGATTGAGGACTTTATTCGAAGCTCAAGGAGGATATCCAGATACTTTTATCAGTGAGATAAAATTACGGAACAAGTTTGGAATAATTATTTTGAGTGATTTACCAAAGGAGAAAGCAATCCAAAGATTACGTCATTTTGGTTGGAGAGTGACAAGCAATGACGATGAAACAAGGAATTCGAAAATAGTTTTTGTACGACGGTATAAGCATAGGGATTATTAAGTATACATTAGCGTGTCAGATATTACTGTTATTCAAGATGGAAAATTGCCGTTAGTGTGTTATTTATTGACAAGAAAATTTGTTACAAATGTTGAGCATGTAAATCCATGGTATAAAATGAAGCGTCGAGAAATAGTAGGAGTTGGTCCCGTAAAATTTTCAAAATGTAGATGGTATTTAACGCTTATGAAATACGCGACGACTTGTTTATTTGATAAAGAGAATGTATTAGATATTAACGTTGTAGATAGGTATGTTGTTAAAGTTGGATGTTATATATCAAGTTGCTTAGGATCTGAAGAGGTGACGAGATATTGGCATTCACATGTGGACTATCAGTACGAGGAGGAAAGTGAGTTGAATCTTAAACGTATTGAAAGTGGATACCATGCCTTGGAAATTGGTGATAGTTTTCCTATCCAGATACAGTATGAAGATAGTGTAACACAGAAAGTGATTGTGCATCAAGATCTGTATGAGAAGTTTTTGAGGAATAATCAGAACATAGAACCAAAATTGATTTATTTTGTGAAGTCATTTGAAGACGTCAGTGTTAGCCTGAGAGTTGTAACTATTAAGGATGTAAGTATAAGCGTATGTGTTCCTACACCGAAACAAGCCTTATTAGAAAAAATTAGACGACTAAAGTTGCAATTTGAAGGAACGTTTATATTAGCATGTATCGGTAGAAGGGGAATGTTGAAAAGTTCGCATTGTAAATTTCTAAATGAGAACTTTCCTGAAATTGAAGTAATTGATTCAGATGATTAAGGATACAAAAGAATCGAAATTGGATAAAATATTAGATTCTAAAACGAAAGACCGTCCTAATCTCAATTAGGAGATCGCAACGAGAATGTCTAACATTGCAGTATGGACTGCCACCTCTACAACAAAAAGACTTAAGAATACGAATTTAAAGAAAAGCATTGTAATTAAGACATCATTGTAATCAATACATGGTTCGAGGCAAAATGCCAGACAAAGATAGAATAATGATAATTGGTAAATATGTCACAGGAGGTGTGTCTAACTAATCCTATGAAGAACTAGTAACACCATTTAATAATATTCACAAACGGTCTTTATTATAACATATTCAAGTTATGCAGAAATCAGGGATTAGTAGTAAAATTATTGTTCTTCAAAAGTGAGATCATAATAGTGCTGTTGTGGTCATTATAGTTTTATAATAAACAATACTGTTAACACGTTTGCTGACTATTTGAATAATTTGATAAACTTTCTAGATATATTGATTTTTATTTCGATAATCAAACATCTAACTATTAATTCAATTTATCTATGTATCTATAAGATGTTTGTAAACACGAGTAATTTGGATGATGACAAAATTCTTGATCCTGATAGATGGCTGTAATTAAAAACTGTTTTACGTATAGTTTTTAATAAATCATTATCCATGGGCATTTTGCCAAATGAATGGAAGTCCTCATAAGCAACACCTATTCCCAAATTTGCTAAAAGAAATATTGATTGATATAGACCAATCTTTATTATGAATACCTATGCTATTTGAGTCAGTCATTACTGATAAACTTAAATATATATTATATTATTGTGCAATTTGTGCAATTTTCTCCTCTTTTTTTCTACATTATTTTGTCACTTCGTTTATTATCTTACGCATTTTTTTATATCATTGTTCTTAATTTATTTATATTTATATGTTGTACTGTTTAAATTTCATTACATTAATTTGTAATTGGCCTTTAGTCCATAAATTCATTAAATAAATAAATAAACAGATAAATAAATTATTTTTCCTGTATTTAACTAGTACAGATTATGAAATCACTTATGATCATGAACATGATTTTGAGGACTGAACAATGAAAATTTCTGATCAATTCCACGCATAAGCCTACAAGTCGTAATAAATACTAACAATTGTGATACACAATCTATAAAGATTACCCTAAATTATATGCCATTTAATTATTAAGTAATTAAACAATTTATTCACATAATTTTTTATCTTTTGGAACGAAAAAACTTGATAATAAAAAGTCATTAGCCATTCTACACGTGAAATAAAACATTATTCATCTATGGCCACATACTGTTCTGCAAGTTCCATTATTTTATACGTTTATAGAAGACTGTTTACTTTCGCAAAATACTTTAATTGAAATAATGATCTATCGTGAGAATCGCTATTGTCACTGCTAATAGATTATGTCATTTCAGTAATATCGGTTATGTTTCTTCGCTATGGGATCGTGTAAACTGGCAATTGAACTCGGCTAAATACTTAATTCGACAGACGATTGTCGAATCCGATTGAACAGGCAATGCAAACGCTTTAGAAATAAAATACAACGAAGAGGTCAAATCAGACGTTTTGTCTTTAAAAAAAGTCTAAGTGGCAATCAAAATTTCTGCAGCGTCTAATTATAATAATAACGATACGTCTTACGAACTAATCTTAATTTCTTAATAGCGATGCGCGCAACTGCGAAAGCTCGACATTTTTATCACCAACGGCTAACGCAGAAAACGTACAAAATAAGAAAATTGAACGGATAAGCAAAAGTAGAAATTAGTTTCGCATCGTTTTAAGATATGTTCTGTCGTTAAATAATACATCACTATGTATACGTGTATTTGCTTGACTGAAAGATTACGCAGATAATATTGGCCAACTGCATAATTATCGTTTACTTGTTTTCATGAACACTTCGTTTTATCACGAAATCGGCATCGAATATTATAAACATTAAATCCATCTTTTCGGGTAATCGTTGAAATTCCGAGTCACAAATTACACGACTAAGACGAAATTTGCGTCGAGTACTCTGGACCATGGCTCAATGCACGTGAAATTTGGACGACTAGCCGAATATTCGCTATTCTTTTCGATTTTACATATTATTTATATTAGGTGAATACAAATCCTGCAATTACTTTCGTTAAATATACGGTAAAGTTTCACTTTCGGGGTGTCTTACTACGCAGAGCTAATACAACTGTACTCGTTTGGAAGAATCGATTATTTCCTATTTGGTTGTTCGTTTTTTTTTTATTATATTATCGTTATTGTTTCTTTAAATACGTGTACATACGGAAGCTACTTTTTCACAAAAATGAATCTTTACCAAAAATTTATACATTGTCGGCATTTATTAAAAAATTGAAACTCGATGAATGAATTTTATATTGAGAACAATTTTACAATAAAAATTGTTAGTTTTATAATATGAATAATAATTATATAAGAATAAATGTGTGTTTGTGAATGTTACTATAAAAAGTTGTGCAACTTATAAATACAAAAATAAATAAGGTAATTATTATTATCTTTATTATTTTATACTATTTTTGTAGAGTAATTTTGATTGATTTCATTTTAAGACAACGCTGTTGCTTTGAAAAATGCAAATAAATAAAATAATTACAATTATTTCATTGTGTTTATGACTTTTTGTTTCTTTCTATAAAAATATTTATAATATTAATTATAATTTTACTATGAAAATAACAAATTCTGTTATAAAGCTTTTCTCAGTATAAAATTTATCCAATTAGATATAAATTAGCAATGTAAATTGAAAGTTCTTTATGGATCAATTTATTACTTTGATACTTCGTAGATTAAATGCTTTTTGAAAATTGGAAGAAATCTATATTTCTTTTTTTATTAACAACTATTCAAAAGTTTTAAAGACAAAGACATTTTAGTTTTAAAATAATGCAAAATTAAGACTTTTTTTTATTTGAAGTTATATATAAAAGTTGATAATACACATATATATTTATAAATATAATATAAAAAATGCACTGCTATTATTATGTATGTCCATAAAATAAAATTGCACTGATTTCTTATTACAATTTGTCTTTGTCTTTAAAACTTTATATGATCGCTTAAAAAAACTGTACTACGTGTTTGTTCCTTTAAAAAATAATTTTTTGATAATACAGATGCAATTTCCAGATATTTCACATTATAAACATTTTTACATACGCAGAACAATTTTTCTGAAGCCATTACATACAATTTTAGTACACGTGTTTTAGATATAAATTAATTTTAAATATTGATAAATAAGTGAATAAATCAATTCACAAGTAATGAATGGAATTTTGTCAAAATTTAAATTGAATGTACAATTTTATTAAAAATTATAGTTATTTTAGAAAAATTGTTCATTGTATAATACCCACAGAATGTATATAATTTTGCGAATTAAGTATTTATAGAGAAAAATCTCTATCAACTTTTAGAGGATTTTAATATTAAAATTGAGTCACAAATACTTATGCCAATGTAAATTTGGCAGTATATATTTTCGCACATTATATACAGAAATAATAGTGCATCGAATATGCAACTGATATTAAAATAATTAGATTAAATATTAAAATGTAAATTAAATTATATTCAAAACATAACTTTGGAATTTTTTAACGTAATCTCCTTAAAAAAATCACTGTAATTTTGTATGTTGCATAATCGATCACTAAGGAAAATAATTTTAAAAAATTGTTAAAATTTATGGAACGAGTTATCGCTCGTTTCCAGAGGCCATTCGTGCTCTAAATCTTTAATATCAATATATCAATTTTTATATATATGTATAGGCACGCGGGGGAACGCGATATATATTATGCAAATTATTATCAATTGTTTTTTTTTGTTTTTCATTTTTTGACATTAAAACAGAACAACAAGAAAAATGCAACAATAACGAATTTAAAAAAGTATATCCTTTTATCAAAAATGACGTTAACGTCGCATTTGTTTCGTACATTTTGTTGTTAAAATAGTTTTAGTTATCAATAAAAATTTCATTTAATTCATTACCAAAAAAGATTTTCATTTTTTTATTTAAAACAGCACGAGTACACAATGCATGAAATTAATTATTTTTTATGTTCAATTCATAAATATAATTTATTTATTTCAGAAAAATAATTAATTTTTAATCTTTGTTTCGTTAAATACTCATTATACAAATTGTTTAAATTATATAATATTGAATAAAATAATAAATTTAAAAATGAATAGTTGTAATAAAAATTGTTGTATTGGTGTTAATTTTTAATTTTTAAATTTCAACATAAATATTATGTTGCTGAATGTAAGATAGATTTGAAAAAAATTAAGAAACATCGAATTATTCTAATCAAAATTAAAACAATATAAGTAATTTAGTGTTTCTTAGATATCGGTAGCACTATTGATAATATCGATAAATTAAATCAAGCTTAGGCAGATTATAATCACTGTTCTTTTCCTGTACTCTTTGTTTTGTGTGACTTAGGCCATGAATTTAGATGTAGATATAATATAATGCTTTTTAAAAGAAATAGTTATATTTATTACATAAAAATTTGTAATCAATATTTATAATTTTAAGCTATGTTTAAAATAAATATAATAATATTTAAATAAATATGTCAAATTCGTTGCTTTTATGGCAATCTTATCTTTATTATCATCATCATCATCATCATCATCGCATCATTATTATTATTATTATTATTATTATTATTATTATTATTATTATTATTATTATTATTTTGGTTAAGTTTTACAATTTTTTTATTTTTTATAATTTAAATAATACAATTACTATTGCGTGGAACATAATCGCCGTTAATAGTCCCATACATATACTAAGACATTTTGTAATATCTATTTTAGGTAACTGGAATTACACCATGATAAAACTGAGAATGTTGCCAGTATTAAGCATAGAAACCAACGAAGATTCTCAAGGCCCAACCGCTGTAAAAAATGAATACAGGCAAATCATCTTACTTGTAATAATTAGATTGCTTGGTAAACACGACTCAAAAACTGTCCCTTTGTTTCGTGAGACGCATCTCAACCACCGATCTGTTACCTGAAACTGTAGTTCTTGACTTCAGGCCTATTCTCGAATCTACGATTAATTACGATGCTAAACAAACTCATTTTCGTAACCAATTATAAAGAAGGTTCTCAGGAAAGTAAATCGAATAGACCAAAGTCCTGCGCTGAGTTATTTTTGTTTTCTGTAGTTGATGTCAAAAACTCATGATACAACACAAATTGTAAAATACTGACACATTCTTGGTCTGATTACGCAACTCTTTTAATATTGTGGAATAAATATAAAATAGTCGAAAAAATCATTCAAGAATATTTCCCAATAATAAGAGATAACATTTACCATATTGCGACCAAAAATAAAATATGAAGAGCTTCTTTTGATTATTAAATTATCTAAAGAAAAAGTAATACTTTTATTGCAATTAGAACAGGAAAAAGTTATGAAGATACAGTGAGCAAATATAATGATTTAATATTGCAGCAACAGAAATAGATATAATAACAAGAGAATTAAGAATTAACTATGTAGATAATATGAAGCTTTATTGCCCTAGAAGTTTTGAGAACCAAATATTAAGGAATATAAGAGTCTGAGTAGGCTCTCTACGAGTAGACATGCATACCCACATATACGACTTATATTGAAAACAACGTTTGCAATTATGATCAAAGTAATTTTCAGTCCAAAAAACTTTACGATACGCTAACGAGGAGTTTAAGTTTAAGTCCCAAAAATCGGTTAAGTTTTATTTTGGAATTATTGTCACATGATACGGTATCACATGTTTATTAACCCCTTGCCATACCATTTAGTTCGATATGACCTGAAATCTAAATATCTGTAATATAGCTATTTGTTTTTCATGATACAACTTTTGTGTACTTCAACACCAATTTATTTCTATTGCATTATAAAATATTTCACGAATCAGATTCATTAAAGTAGGCAAGGGGTTAAGAGATTTATTAATTTTAACAATCTATTTAATTTAAAATTTTTAATTGAAATTTATGTATACCAATATTATAATTAAAAATTAATTTGAGAAATTTGAATTAGGTTTAAATGGTTGATAAATGTAAATTATTCAATAATAATAATAATAATAATAATAATAATAATAACAACAACAACAACAACAACAATAATAATAATAATAATAATAATAATAATAATAAATTATTATAGCAGATATAATATTTTAAGAAATTGAAATCGCTTTAAATTATTAGTATAATTTTCTTTACAGCAAATAAAACATGGAAATAATTGTTTCTGTATCAATAAAATCGTTATATTCATTAATATATTTTTATACTTTTTAATATGAAACTCACAAATGTTATTGTTTTATGATTGCTTATGTTTGTGATTTATTCAACTTGTTAATAGCAATTTTTACTTTAATACTGTTGAATATTATTGATACTTTTTTTAATATAAATATCAATAGTTTAGCTATCAATATTTAAGCAGCACTAGAATGAAAATAATTTCTGAAAAATCAATCGAAAGTTGTTACATATGTAAACATTTCTGTTCATACCAGTGGTAAGTAAGACACAGACCTTCCTTCATTTTGTGATTCATTGTCAATGTCTAGTCTTCTAATTCGTACTCGCTGTTTATAATGGTATTCTTTAAGATAGTTCTTCAACGTCTTTGGCAGCTGCAACTTATTTATATTATCATACGTAGTTCTTGTCGTGATCACAGCTCGGCACAGATGTTGTAATGGAAATGCAAAGTTTCGATGTAATGGAATAGTGAGCATTGGCTCGAAGAACATACAACACGATGGATCTTTGTAATGTTCTATCAAACCGCAAACCTAAAACGAGACAAAAATAAATATAATATAAAATAAAAATAATGTAATTTTAAAAAAATATTATGAAAAATTTATATGATAAGTATGAATTATTTAACCAGAATATATTAAATATAAATAAATTGAAAACTCTTACAGTTTCAGAAGCGTAAACACCAGGATCATGAGAATCAAAGCTGAATTTATGATTCCATTGTTCTATTCTTGCATGAAGCGATCGGTCATATTTACGAAAACTAACAGAAAACAAATATTCTTCTTGTGCAGAGTCACGCAACAGGAAGGTGCCATCCTGCTTTCCATCTAATAAACGTTCTGCTTCGTAACGATCCATTTTACCCCAGTAATAAGAACACGCTGTAATTGCTCTTAAATCTGGTACGAGGCAGTGTACGTAATCAACCTAAAACAATTTTTAAAAATAATTATAAAATTATCAATATTTTAAATATCCTAATTTAATTATTCAGTAATAAAAT
>JABFOX010001643.1:0-12596 GCA_022817665.1 Axea sp. ZL-2020
ATTGTCTCCGGCACGTTAGAACGAGAATAAGAAGGGTCACGATTCCTTTTTATCACGTGACTCCTCCTTAAATTCAAATCTTTGGCTGAGCAAAAAACGCCGCTGTACAATATCTTCAGGCATTGTATGACTCGGATTGAAAACAAGTATCCGAGTGCAATGGCGTAATTTCGGAGTCTTTGAGTCGCCTTTCAGAGCGGTGACGGGGCAGATTTTTTGGTAGCACATCCAATTGGGAAATTGGATGATTGGTAATAAAATTATTGTAGTGTGATTTTTTGTACAATGTATACAAATTTAATGTAACGGGCTAAGAGATGGTTTATCTTAAGAAACATCATTAAGACGGAACTGTGCAAAGTAGGTAATTTCGAAGAAAATAATAATCAAGGGTTTTTCACATAAGAAAACATTTATAAAAAGTATTTCTATAAAAAATAGTAGACCAGAAAATTAGTTTCACAATTTAACGTGTCAAGAAATTATCGAAAGTGCGTTTGTAAGCTCATTTAGAAAAGTTTCCATGTAGACGTGATTTATCAGAAATTATCATAGCTGAAATTATGTTCAAACTCATTTTTGACGTATTTGTGATCTGCCAATGATATGTACGTATGTATATATTTGCGTATATATGCAAATAAAAAGCTAGTCGAAGTACAATTATTTAATATTTTTAAATTTCGATTAAAAAATTCTGTTTACTATATTACAACAAAACAACATTATTAATTTATTCAATCATTACAAAACACTAAATACTTTTTGTGTTAGATGATTTACTCTATTGTATTTCTTTTTAAAATCTTTGCAAAACTGGATAAAAACTAAATATTTATCTTTGTTAGTATTTATTAACGAAAATAACGATAAAATAAGAGCTTAAAAACACGACGTTCAAAAGGACGTTCTTCGATTCATATTATGCGAGGAAAACATAGTAAGTGATAAAATATAATTTGTTTATTAAATTACAAATAATTGAATTGAATGTGTTATTTCTTAGTGGACTGAATTAAAAGACATAAATGGTAATCGTTGTTGGTATTTGAACAAGTATTTTACACTTTATACGTGCTCTCAGTTCCGAAGTGCAACTGTGATATACGCGAACGCAAACAATTGAAAACTATAAATAATAATTAAAGAATACCCGCAAGGGGGGACCGAGTCGGTAGAAACCGAGACCGTGGAGGATGCTTTGCGGATGAGCAAATCAAGGGAGGAGTTCGCTATAACATGGTCTCCAGATAAATTATGTCTTTTTGAGTTATGACACACAGTGCACCGGTTTGTTAGAGCAGGATTATATTTTATGATAACAAGAGCAAATTCTTTACATTCACCAGTGATGCCATCTTATCTCTTCTTCGCTTCGTTTTTCGCGTTCTCCGCAGTGCAATATAAATCGAAGGTTTCGCATAAAACTAATGACAATTCCTCACTATCACGACCTAAGTATTAATTAAAGACGACTATTCTTGTCTCGGTTTCCATTCCAGAAATTACGCCTAAATGTAAATAAATAAGTATTAATATTTCCTAGTCTTTTGAGAGACTAGAAAAAGATCCCTTAATTAGTCTATTAATTAAAATAACGACTGAGAAATGTTAAATAAGAAGTTATGAGTGATAGAAAAAAAAAAACTTATAAACGATATTTATGACGTTAAAATATATTATATAAAAATCAAATGATGATAAATAGCTGATAAAAAGCACGATTAAAAACTAATTACGCACAGGAAAAGAAATGTTTTAAGCTTCATTAACCGTGAACTAATTTGGATTAATTTGTCAACATTTCCTACATGCTACTGCAGCATGTAAGAAAACTTTCATTAAATATTGTACTCTTCTCTTGATTTTTAACGTTCAGACGTACCTTATTAATTATGTGAAATGTAAAATATTGTTTTTCTTCGTAAACGGGAAGTCATCTAGTTGATAATAATAATTTATTGATTTTAAAGTATAAGTAATACATGTAACTTACATATTTATATAAATATAAAGTTATATTTTTAATAACCTACTGTTTAATGCAGAATCGTAAATTATATTTTTAGAGATAGTTAATATTTTTGTTTTATTTATTGAAAAGAATTCGGAATATAAATATTAAGAAAATAAGTAAGATAAGATAATTAGCTATTTAATAAGTTTTCAAGATTTTGTTTATGAATTATTAATTAAAGGTGAATTATTTTTGAATAAATATTTCATTATTTATTCCTTCAAGTATTATTTCGTTGAAAAATATACAACGTGATTAAAATTTCATTTAATTAAAGCATTTCGGATGACTTTTACCTCGAGCCAGGCTGATGCACGTATTTTTGTGATATAACGAATAAGAAGCGCACAAAAAACATCAATCGGGTAAAAAGTCGCGTTAAAAAGTGGCTTTTTGGTTCCATCGTCTGGCCGGTGTGCAACATCGCGATCTTTGGATTATCATTGAGTAGTTTCACAGCGCGTTGAGAAGGGGATCGCAACAGTGCCATTAATCTTACTTTTCCGATTTATCCTCAGAAGGCACGTAGGAGCACGAACTTGTTCTCTATGCGGTTTAGATTCTTTATAGCTTTTCATTATGTAACAGGGAATTGCAGTAGCAACGACGGCAGCTGCGAAGGATAAAAAGACATCACACCCCAATATGGCACACGAAGCGCGCTCCCTCTTATTTAGGGATGGTGATTTAGGATCGATTGCCCGGGAGATTGATCTTTTTGATCAAAGTCCACTTTTTCTGAGGTTTTGAACTTTTTTAATGCTTTTTGTCCGGACTTTTTGCGTATTGATTATCAGAGATTTAGGTCATTTTTTGATGGTTGCAAATAGACATGTGTTATAAATAAAAATGCTTTTTGTGTATTACGTACGTTTCAATGATTTCAGTACATTCAATTAAATAAAATGCATACATTAGAAACGTCAATCAATTTATTCATAATATTTGTAAGAAGTCATTCTATAATAAAATATTCCACAATTTTATTTCATAGTTTCAGTTCATTCACCATCGTTATTTTGTTCCAACTCTTAATCGTTTTATTCCAATAACAAAAATGTTCTAACCTTTTTGTTGTTACAAATATACAGAATAGTTTGCTTACAGACTTAATACATTTATTATTCGTTTAAATTTAGAATATTAAAATATTTACTACACAAAGAAAAACGTTTACTACATATTCTAATAAATATTTACTATAAATTCATTGAATATTGTTGAGTTTTAGAGCGTTATACAAAATATGCTACAATGTACATAAGTAAACACCGTTATATAAAGTAATAAGGAGAAATCATTTCTTATATTTTTAAACCAGGTCAGTTTCACGATTTTTGAACAACTGAAAAACACAAATGGTTTTAATTTCTTGAAAAATTCATTAATTTTGCGAGCACTTTTATTCCTAACGGATAAGCATTTCCATACGAACTTTTTTGCGTGCATCTTTTACATATACAATCTCGAACCTTAATCAATTGAAACACGCTTTGTTTGTTTTTGGAGATAATGTTGACCTCGTCCTTTGTAGATCGGAAGACGGAGAAAGGCGCCGAGATTGGAGTAAATGGTCTCGTCGGGTTCGCTCGCGGCGCCATCTCCTTGTTGATTTTTAACCGAAAAATTCGGTACTCTCTGCCAACTCTTGGTCGACTTTACCGGATCGAGGGTTGCCTAAACCAGACGTCTCCCCCTTCTTACTCTTTATGCTCGGCGGCAAGGGGTGAATGTCGACGATACGTCTCGTGATATACCTTACGATGCGATAATAAAAGCTTCAGTTACGTGGAATGAAATTGTCGTTCCCGATACAAAAGGACGTAACGAAGCGAGTCTCCCTTTTTGTTTCATTCGTATCATGTTTTGCATTTTGTCACACTCTGACAAAATGGACGGTCATTTAACGTCGAGTTGATCTGAATGGTATTAAAAATAGACGCTGCTGGGATAAATTATATTTCACGAGGGTATCCTTAATTTTGCGGTTGAACTTTTTATAGTTAGCGGAGATATATAAATATACGATTACGGTGAATTTTCAATGCGCCGGATCCACGACAAGTGAAGGAATTTAATTTATTGAAATGCGTTAAGTTATGATCAGCATTTTTTGCTCTGCTAGGATTGAAGGGACAAGGGATTTTAACGAGTTATAAATGACACAATCGGATTTTTACGGTACACCGAGTTCGCGGCGTTTAAGGGGGTATTAAAATATTTACCATCGTTAAGGTGTACACATACGCATAAAGACGTGTGTTTGCATAGATAATAATGGTACACATATTTACATACAGTTCAGTGCAAATATATTCACGGGCGTATATGCAAATAGATATATGCACATGCGTATAGTGATATAGTAAACACCTAGAAGCTTTGAGGACATTTGTACAAGAACATTACATCTGTTATAATTTGCTCGAGATAAGGTTTTATTTAATATAACATTTCTGCATTGAAAATCGTCATTTACTTAACATTTAATATTGCTGTTAAATCATTTTAATACATAAATGGAATACTTTATTTCAATTAGAATGTATTATACATATGTAATATGTTTTTATAAAACACTAATATAATGATATCGATATAAATCATTTAAAGTTACAACTTTGCATTGGTCAAAAAAAACTTTATAATTTTATTCAACAAAATATTTTTTTCTTATAACAAAAACTAATTGCTCTTTTGTTATATTATTTATAACACCATTACAATTTATACTAAGTAAATGTGTAACTTTGCTCGAAATAGAAAATTGCTAGCTGAACAATTTTTACCAGCTTTTAATGTTTAATGCATATTGAATTGCGAAATGTATAAATTACATAGACAAAATGTACGCTTTAATATGTAATAAACATTTTAATGATAATTTTATTTATGTGGTATTTGAACAAAAATATAACAAAAAAAAATATTTTACAGATTTTGAGATGTATTTCATGTTATTAGGATCATGTTTTGACTGTTAAATAAAATATTGCTAATTTTATAATAAAATAAGGGAATGTATTTGAATTAGAATAGTTTTGATTGAAGATGATATTAATCAAATATGGAAGTATATTTCAAACGATAATTAATTAAAACCATTAAATTCTCGTATGAATCATAAAAATAAAGCAATCTGAAATAAAAAATTATATAAACTTTTCAGCGCAAGTTTGAAATGAAAAAAGTATAATAATTATTTTCATTGTAATAATATGACATTTTACATAGTTCATTTAATTCATTTTTGCACAGTTTATAACAATTTTATAGAAATAATATTAAATTCAATAATGAAGTTAAGTTGATCAACTGTGCTGTATACGGTGTTGCATTGCCTTTTGTTTAATTGTATCACAATGCATGTTTATTTATACTATAATAAATAATTTTGGGGATAAGCATCTATTCAATAAATGCAGGCCATTGATAATTAGTCTTTCAGTGGTATATTTACTCTGCGCGTGAAAAAGAAAATTATATCAAACGAATCCCTTAAATTCCCAAACGAGCATTGACTTAAAATATTCGATCGTACTTTTATTGGAGGCAAATACTTAATTCAAACAAACTTCTTATTGATCCGTCTGTAACACCGACAAAAGCATAACAAAAAATGAAGACAATATTTCTTTCTTCTCTCAAAGCCAGACGTAATAAACATCCCTTTTGCATTTCTTCGAACACATTCTCGTTCATGCAACATTTTAAACAAGACCGATCATGAAAAATATACAACGTAACATCGAACCGCGACAAGCGTAACATTTCAACACATACAGTACGAAGTTTTACAGCTGCGAATGATACGAAACAGGGTATCGGTTCCCAGTTATTTCACATTTATATCTGTTGCAACTTCGATAAGGCTAAATTACCGAATTGTTAACTAAGCACGGTGTAGCGCTTTTGATAAGTGCAATTTCATTGAGTATTCAGAACATGTATTTACAAAATAAATCAAAACAGTTCGCCATGAATAATTAACTCTAAATTTGAACAACTGTTGTTAAAAAAAAAAGGAAAACAATGCGACATCTGGCAAGTCGCGTGTGCATATACGAAAATTAATCTAACAAGACGATGTTGAGTATTTCTTAAAAACCGCAATGTTAAGCTAGACAGTATTGTCATCTCGACGTAGCTTTGTTTTTTGGCCGAAAGCAAAATTCGTTGGATCGTAAAAGACGTTCAGTTATCCACTCGAGAGACTGCTATTGTCCTTATTTCCATTTCGCCGCGTGTATCACAGTTGTTCTCTGTCCGTATGATGGAGGTGCGTCGTTACGATAATTTGGCAAGGGACCCAACAAAAGAACGCGCCAATTTCTCGTGGTTTTCGTCGCAACGAACGATCTCTGACCAGAGTCCGGCAAAATACTCGTATAACAAGAAAGACGAGTCGAAAAGGAAATAAGGGAGATACGACGGACTTTGTTGCATAAGAGTACGATAGAGTATTCAATGTATCCGCAATTATTTCTTAAAATGAATCGTCCATTTCGTACACTTCTTGGATAATCTGAAATTAGATAAATAAAAGATTGACTTAATAAGCGACTGATCATCTTTCTATAAGCAAATTAAATGAATTGATTTCGATAAACTTTTTCAAATAAATAACATTTAACATTTATGAGAAACCAATGCTGTAATAATATTATTAACATTATTTTAATTTTTCGAGAAACATACTCTTCTCTTTTGATAACAAGTGAGATGAATTGAAAACATTTACAAGTGAATGTAATACATTCACTTTGTATTGTACTTTGACAATATTGTAGCTTTGGCAATACATTATACTATTTCTTTATCAAAATTTGTAGAAATACGATTCAAAGAACGATCTTTATTGGCTAAATAGGTCAACATTGTTAATATTGTCTCAACACTATTTCATTTATAACTACTCAAAATCTGCTCCAGTTTTTAGTACTTTTATCACATTTCTATACATATGTGTAAAGCGAAATCTCTAATGCAATATCAACAGAAATGACATACTTATGGAATCAAAGCAGATATTTTATTTATTGTTAGTTATAAATCATAATTTGATGCACTAAATATCGTTTCTCTTAAGTGACAATTCCAAGTGGAAATACATTTCGTTAGAATAATGTTTTTGCTAATAATAAAATAAGCAAATTTGTTCGACCAATAATTATTTTGAGATATTCGATCTATTTTAGATTTTGTGTACACTCGTTAACATTTTTCACGAATTTTATATTACTGTCAAACTTAGTGCATTTTTTCTTCCAAAGTAAAAAACTGCTTTAAGAAACGCATTACGAGCAAGTACCAGAAAAAAAATCTTAGAGTTGTGGAACCACCAGATGTTCTTCAACCAATCCTTTCATATATCTCTTAACGATTTAAGTAAATTTCGAAAGCAAAGAAATTCAAATCATATTATCATATTTGTCATATTTCAGTCATAATTTTTTTCTCTTTATGGCTATTGATATTAAAAACCATATCTGACTAATAAAAAATTTTTATTCGTATGTGGTAAATTGGATGATTTTTTAACAACCAGAATTATATGAGATTATTAATCGATTAAGAAATATATATTGAAGGTAATTAGATATATAATATTTTTAAAAATAGTATAAACCTATAGATAATAAATAGTTAAATTAAGGTATTATGCAAATCAGATCATCATAGTTCAGCTTATATACTTAATAGCTCTTAGTACTATGCATAAAAAAGTTAAAATACGTTTTACAACATTTTGGATGAAAACAGTATAAGATTCAGTAAATTTAATAATTTATCGTCATAAGTTATTTTCGATTTTTTAAATAATTAATCCTTTATACAACTGAGTTACTTCAGTTTATAATAAAATTTCCTTTTCTATGAACAAATATTTTAGTTTCTTAAATTCTTGAATAAGACAATTTATTAAATTAGAAATTTATATATGTAAAATTGGTTTGTTACTAGAATTGTAGAAATGTTAATTAACAAATTTAATTCATGAAGAGATTTTAAATAAAATTTGTTCCCGTTGCATCTGTTCTTTTGTTTTTTAATAAAATAATACATATAAGGTGTTTCAGAATAAATAAATAAAAGAATAATTGTCTATATTTTTTGCATTAAAAAAGAATTGAAAAAGACCATTTAGTTAGGTAATTTTAAATATTTGAAACACTGAAATTTATTCTTTTAGACACTGAAATATTTCAATAAATTAAAATAATGACTTGTTTAAATATGCTTTGAAAACAGGTGATTCATTATAATTCATAACGAAGAAGTACAAAATGCACAGTACACATATAAACTCACGAAAAGAATTAAAATAAAAGATGTACTAAGTATATATAAGCCATATTTCAAAAATGCCTGCAAACTAAATATATGGAATTTAAAATGATATAAACTGTTTTATTTTTTAATATTTGCTTTGTTGAAAGTTTTCTTTAATTAGCGTATATAAAGAATGCATTATTTATAAAACGGTGACTTCAATTTTATTTAATAAACTAAATACGATATCAATGTACAACAAAAGAAACTCGTACAGTACATTTACGTAAGAGTTCACAACGCACAGTTTAACAGCAATGATCGTAATCATTTTCGATGAACAACCTTTGTACTATGATTCAGTTACACCAAAAAACAAAGTTAAAAGGTTCCTAAAGCATTTCAACAAAGCCAACAGATTTATTTTTAATAAAAAGTATTATTTGCCCCTTAAAGTTTTGCAGTATAAATGCATCTATTATAACAAAAAAATGTTATATTTATTAAGTTAAGCAGAAAATTTTTTTCTCAAGAATAAATTTTAAAAATAGGAAATTAAATAAAATAAGCGTATTGTTACCATTTATGAAATTCGTTATTTCTTTGTTAATTTAATAACGCTGACATTACCGCAGAACAAAATAGATACATTTTTTCGACTTTATTATGCTTCAATGTATACATTCTAAGGATGCTGTCTCTTTTGCAGTCTCACGTATTGTGGTGTCTTTTGTATCGCAGGTTGGTAATAATCGTTGTAATATATCGTTATGTATAATGTAGCTCCTTCGCTATATATAGATTGTTGTTTATTTGCCAACTCCAAAAAATGATGCGTAGCTCAACGCAAATATTTAGCTTATGTGACAACTACCTGATACGTGTGACTGCCCGCAGCTATCATGTTAAGGTAAACTTGAAGAAAATGAACTGCTTCTCCGAGTTCCAAATTTTTATCTGTCGATGCATAAAGTAGATTGAAATCGATTATTCTAATTTGCTAAAAAATCATTTAGACGCACGTAGAATATAGCTATGTGATCCAATATTTATTTGAAATTAGTTTTCAAGTTTTTGTAAAAATTCATGCATGTCAGTTTTTTCCGATGCTACGAACAAGCCGTTATTCACGTAAATAATGACAACCAACTTTATGAAATGAAGATTTTGGAAAAGCGCTTAATATGAATTATTTTCCTTAATATAAAACTTAAACATTAGATCTGTACGTCGTTGATGTAAACACCTTCAAGATTATTTCAGTCCACAAAAATTTTTGTTCAAAATGCACACTAGGTTCTGTCGCTTAACATTACGAAAATGAACATAACAATCTGTACCAAAAAATATCACTTATTCATAATTTGTCTTTCTTTTAAGAGTATTTTAAATGTACTCTTTCAGTTTTGTTCACTTAGACAGGCACGATTCAGTACAAAGCCAGTAGTGTTAATTGTTTCTGCCCATCATGATATTAGCAAATTCTTTGAAAGAAGCATAGTACGAGCAAGATTTACCATAATATAATTTGTGTGCTCTATTTGGATGAGGACAGTTACGATTTGTGATCACAAACTTAAGACGTTGTGATTTCAAGATCTCTTTTATTGTTTTATTATTAAATTCGAAACCCTTGTGTTATTATAATGATTCTAATCACTATGGATACAATGTATAATGATTTTGTGTGAGCTCTGATATTCTAGACATTTTTTAATATGTTTTTAGATTTTTCCTTCAAAAAATAAATTTTGCGAAATCTCGAATAATGATATTAATGATAGTTTTCGTTATCCAATGCACCGAAAGACAGTAAACACTTTTAATATAAAAGACTATGAGATGGAAACTAACTTATGAATGAATCTGAAATTTTGTGTGATATCGTTTATGCACGGTTCACAATTTTAATAGAATTTATTGATATATATACTTGACATTCTGATCAATTTTCATCATAGTAAAATGTACATAGCTAATTTAATAAGGCGTTTATGTGCATAGAACTGAAAACCTTACTAATAAAATTTACTTATTAAGAGATTTTATTGAGAAATATCTTAGGTATCTTTAAGGTAGCTATAATAACCATCTTTTTTAATGCTAGGGAATCGGAAGTATTTAATATAGTTATACTCTTAAGACATTATAGGGTGTATGGGTGGAGAGTTTCATGTAAGTCTTCTGGATTAGGTTACAAATAATTTATGTTTATATATTTATTATATATATTCAAAAAAGCATACATAGCATTAAATCTTATTTAGAAATATTTTTGGAAAATAAGATATTTTTCGAACTCAAAATTTAAATCAAGATTATTATCGATTATATTACATATTTTTATTTTTATTTTAAAGTTGTTGCATCTTACATAAACACATATACATAATAAAAGAGAAAAGGATCACTGTAATTATTTTATTCTACAATAATTTTGACTAAATTTATTTTCAACAAAAATTTTGTATCATTGTAATCAATTAATTATTCTGAATTTTTAGAATAAATAATATCGTTAAATAATTCTAATATCAATAAATTATTTCAATACACAATTGAATATATTGTCTGCGCATCAACGATTTATGCATTATAAACATATCAATAATTTACATTTATTTCGTTATTTATAGGATGCTACATTTATGTTGTTCTATTATTTTTAATTATAGTGTCCATATAAACTCATACGTCAAAACTGTTCATTTCGTTAACGGAAATGTATTAATAATTTATATAAAGCATGCATTATTTGTGATAATTAATTATACAACGTATTAACATGTATTCACTTGAAATGAGTATTTTTGTACACGTTCAATTAAAACGTGTACTATTTACTTATTTTATTGTAAAGTTTTAGTTACTATATAATTATGATAGTCACAAAACATAAAGATTTAATTATTCTATAATAATTAAAATATCCTTTATTTTTAATAAAAACTATTAACAAATGTTTTAATTGATCTAATTTAGTAGATAAAAAATCAATTTAATTGTTACTTTTATTTGCACATTTTAATGATTTTTCACAATTAATATTTTTTACAGTTATTAAATTCCATGTATTTGTGAACCACAAACTTTTATAAAAAATCGAATTACTTCTAAATGAAATTAACTAATATAGCCTAGCAATAAAATGGTAAAATGTTCTAAAATCTTTTTCATTGTGCAACATTTTGAAAAATTTTAAATGGTTTTCGTTAGCCCTTTTAAGCACGTAAATAATTTATAAAATTATTTAAATTTGTTCATAGCATAAATTGTATAATTTTTTTCAATATTTTTCAGTCAGTGAATTTTCTTAAATGTCTTTGTTTTTTTGTTTTTAATCATACATAACTGCATTCTATATTGCATGTTACAGCAAGACAATTTTTACAATAAAAATCGATTGTGCTATCCGCATAGTCAGCAACAGGCATCACTTCAAAATACAAATATCGATCGCTAATTCGTGTACCTTCCATTTCTTTATGACGCACGATAAACAATTCATATTTAAAATGCGTGTATTTAGTTCTGCTAAAATAAATTATGATTATGATTATATATATGGACGTTGTAGATATATTATGAGCTTTGTTAATTTTATTAAATACTATATTTTTATGGACACAATATACACGTATAAGTGTAATATTTGAGTGCAAAATGTAAAGTAAATATGTAACTGTGTTTAAAAATGCGGTATATGGTACATCTAATAAACGCTACGTCAGGTTGCCATGAAATGGATAACATTATAATACCTTAATCAAAGTCTTAGTAGATATACATATTATATTAATTTCTTTCGTATTAATAATTGCAAATGTCGATGTAAGTTTTAATGTATTTTAAATTGATATCAATTATCGGATTTTTGTTCAGTTAATTTATTTTTGAAAAGAAATCAAGTTTCTGAAATAATATTAAAAAAACCAAGATTGATAAAGGTAGCCTAACAGCGATTTAATTTAATCCCAATTTCTATCAAGTGCAATAACCTGTTCAGATTCTGCCGTTTCCAACTCTTTCCATTTTCGTATCCGTTCTAGACCATTTATTTTTCATTGCATCAAAATAGAAATTTAAATTCGTAAAAAAACAGAAAAATTGTCCGAATAGGATAGAAAGTAAGCTAAAATTAAAAGGCTCGTATCCCCGGTCGTTTGTAGCGACGCGAAACTTGGTTGTGGTGGTTGGAGCTATCAAGTTACAGTATCATAAATCATCGGCGCTTAACTACGCACGAGAGCGGCGAGTTACATCATGTACTTGTATGCCCCAGCTCGTTTACCGGCCTTCCTTCAGG
>JABFOX010001644.1:0-12595 GCA_022817665.1 Axea sp. ZL-2020
CCAATCACTGAGGCTTGTGGGCCAATGTATCAAAGGCCAGTGTATCTATACAAACTGAAATATAAGCAGGAATAATAGCAGTCTCACGAAACAACTTCGGAAGGACATTACATATAAATATACCATACAAAATTTTATACGTACAAATTAAACATTTGATTTATGAAACTGTCTTTTTCATTTGATGTCATGCATCAAATGCGTAATAAATTACAAGCACACTGGCGGAAAATTTACCGCTAAATTCTAGAGGTTTGTACATCAACTTAGAGATTCCTATAACAAATTAAACAAGAATAACGTTTTTAATCTAAAAGAGCATGTTCTTCAAAAGGTGTATATTATAACCACTATAAAGAGGAATATTGTCAAAAAAATGATGTGCTTTTCTGAAAACATAATGTTTTAGGTAAATCTACTATCTCCTTTTGCTGAAAGGACTCTTAAGGTAACTCACAAATGATGAGAATACCCACTAATCACAATTTCGAATGTTTTGGTCTGTTTTGATGCATTGATGAATACTAACAACTTTACAATTTCAGAGTCAAATGGCTACAATCACCTGTATTGGTAGAAATTTATGAACAGGTTACTTATCCCTCTCTGATTTGTGGAAGAATGCAATGTATTGATATGGAAAAAAGGTGATCTGTTCCAGTTTTAAAATTATAGACTGGCAACATGACACAACTATATATGTCAAATCTTTACGACACTCTTAGATAGAAGGGATTTGATGAGAAATATTTGAACAAAGAATAGTGAAACAGTTTTTGGCAGGTTCTCACAAGAACCTGCTGATTGGTAGAATTATCGTAGATAATTATTGTAGTTATCGAGATAGAGTGTCGTAAATTGTAATTTTGTAACAAATTGTAAATTGCCTGAATTGATTATCAAAACGATTTGATACGTATACTTGAACGTCTTATGATGCATAAGGGATTTGATGTCTTTTTGGAAAACAGAAATTAGCAGACTTTGTATAGTATTTGTAAGACTGTTGAAACCGTCGGAAGCCCAGGGTTACCCATATTTTATATATGTATGACTATGGTTCAAATCCGGTTCAAAACAATTTAGATCTGTTTTTAATATTGGTCGAGAGATTATTTCAAGATACCGGTATGAAATTGGGATATGATAAATGTGCCTTTATGTATACCAAACGGGGACAGATGAAGTGTCAAATGGACAGATCACTGATGAAAAGTTTGAGTTCTTAGATAGAAATAACATTAAATCCTAGGTGCAAGAAATTGCCTGCTACCGAGGCAGTCAACAAAGATGTGTCCACAAAGTGAAAGCAATCAAAGTAAAAGAGTACAAACCATTCAAGTGATATACATAAGATATATACAATAGACAATAACAGTCTACCATTTATTTGAATGAGATTTCGTTAAAATGATAAAATACAACAAAATATAAATATTAATCACAAAGCAATAAATGGTGTAAATAAATTCGATTATCACAATTTATTTACGAAATTTAAAAGAATGAAATGAGGAAACATTTGGAAAACAAAGATGCAGAACGAGAATCAGAGTTTATAAATAGTTTGGTTAATTTCCAGTGCGGGAGCACTCATAATGCTCATAATATAACATTTCGATATTTACCGACGGTTCAAGGTAAATGTTGAGTTTATCGACCAGTAGGGGTCTCTCGTGTCGTGAGACGAACTCAAGGAAAATCCCTCCTAATATCTTAGTTTGCATCACTGTCGATAACTGACGTGCAAATGACCCATAATAATGCAATGAAATTGTATTCGTTCTGACCTTAGAATATTGTTTGTTTGTTAGTTAATAGATATTGGCCATAATAATAGAAAGTGTGCTGATCTGTGAACAACGGACTCTTGTTGAACGGACTTTAGACATAGTATTTCATTTGATCGCTAACAAGAAAAAATGACACATCACAACTATGTGAGTAACCCAAACAATCCCATTTTTTCGTTGGAGGACGATGTAGATGACGAGACGTTCCTTAAAGGTGGTGGTAATAATTATTTTTCAAAATCTGTGGGAAATAGTTACTATTCGAATAATTATACATCTAACGATTACGAAAATAAAAGACAACAACTTTTGGAGGCTAAAAAAGAAATCGAAGAGAGAACACTGCAATCTTCTGAAAGGTCTAAATCTCTTTTGAGAGCTTCTGAGGAAATAGGAATAACTACTGCTGAGGTATATTTATTAATAGTTGTTAAATAAAACACATATTTAATGTTTAAATACAAACATGTTTTTTTTTTGGTATAATATTTGTTTTTATAGAATGTTTTGTTTTATTTCAATTCATTATGTGTCAAAATGTTATATTAATTTTATAATAACTATGGACAGCGTAAATTTAATTGAATATTTTAATTATTTCATCAGAAACATTTTTTTATATGTATTTTTTCCACACATATTTATGAAATATTTGCATGCTATTTATACAGAATGCATGTAACGAAGGTATTTTTATTTTTTTTTTTAATTTTTGTTTGCAAGTAAAGTGCTTGGTAATGCAAATTCAATGAAATTATGATATTATGTAATTCCATTGTTCATCAGAAAAGATTTACACAATTTTTGATAGATATATTTATTCAATTTTATTTAATAATTAATGTGTAATATATATATATAGATATATTTATATAAAGATACTTTTAATTATTTCATTGCAAGTAATAATTTTGAGATAAATAATCAAAACAAAAAAATACAGAGAAAAACAGAAAATGTTATAATGTATTCTTTATGAATGCAGAATAAAATTGCTTTATAATTATTATTTATGTTCAATTTTTCAGACTTTATTTAAAAAATAATAAGAATTATTCAAGTATTTTGTTTATTAAACATCTATGATGTGCAATACATTTGTAATAAAATATTGGGTAAAAATTAACGTATGTCTAAAATATATCAAACTAACTATTAAGTATTGTAAATTATTTATATTTTTTTATTGTTCCGAGTTTTACAATTATGCACAGATTATTTTATTTTAATTATTTCACTCAGGAAATTTAAACAGAATATAATTAGTTCTATCAAAGTTTAATCAAACATACAAAATTGCACGTAGTTAATCCACACATACAAATATTGTACATTAAACATAATATATACTTTTAAAGTCAGTATGATAAATAATCAATGCATGTAAGAGTTAATTTAAAACCTTTTAATCTATAATCATAAATTATGTTAGAATTATAAAATAAATTATGTTTAGTAAAATTAATTTGCAAAATATGGTTGTTTTTATTTTAACATTTCTGAATTATTGGTATTTTTTATAAATTGACTTCTTTTGAATAATATTTATTTTATTTACTTTAATATACATATTATACATTTATATTATATATGAAAATTAATATTTATAAATATTAAATTTTTAAGCATTAATAATTAAACAAATGTTTAATGTATTGAATTTATGAACATAATTATTCAATTTTTATAATATTATAAAATAAATCAAAATAATATTACATGATGAAATATCATAAAAGTCAGTTAAATGATTGATCATTAAAATTTATGAAAGTTATTTGTTAATATCAATACGAAAAATTATTTTATTATAAAGAACTATTAAAAATAAAGTTATATGATAAATAGTTAAATAAATAATTAAAAATAATAGCAATATAATTTTTATATAGGTTGTATTGTTTTTATATCATTTATTTTTTTAAATCTCGTTAAAGTTTAAATAAAATATTCATAGCTATAAACACAGATGTTTAAAACTTGTTTAATGATCCAGAACAATCAGCTTATGATTAGCTATTTATATTCAATCTTACTTCAGTTTGTCATGATTTATGTGTATATCGATTTTTATTAATTATTTTATAACCCAGTATTTTTATTTAATTATGTAACTTTGGAATTTTATTATACATTAATTTTTATGTAAGATTAATGTACAAATGTGTATTTATTAATTTTATTCTGCATATATTATTAAAAATTCTTCAGTTATAAATGACAATGAATTATAAATTAATTTTTTAAAAATATAATTTAATTAAAATAAAAGTCATATAAACAACAATTAGAGTAAAAGAATTGAACTTTGTTTATAGTTGGTTTTTATTCATTTACTGAAAAATGCATGAGAAACAAAAAGGAAAAAATATGGAAATATTTATCATTATAAATTGTGTTTATGTAACTATTATGTTTTCATCGTAAAGAAATATTTGTATGTATTTTATTTAAATAATAACTATATTTTTTACTATACATTTTTATCTATAATATGTATATGTATACAAATATTTATAATAGCTATGTTAAAATGAATAATATCACAATTGTTTAATATTATATTTATAAGTTCATTTTTAAACTATACTTAATTACAAATATCATCTAAATCAAAAATCTATATAAAAGTACAAAATATATAGCCCAACATTAACGACAATTAAAATCAGTTATTAAAAATGTCACTTTTGATACAGATATTTGGGCAAACATATGAAAAATATAAGTTAACACTAACAGCAAATTTGTTTGTTAAAATTTACTTATTTTGTTTAATATATAAATGTATTGTTGTAAAGATTATTAATATGAAAAATATTAATTTTAGGAATTAATTCGGCAAAGGGAACAATTGGAGCAAACTGATAATCGCCTCGATGATATTAATGCGACATTACGTTTTAGTCAAAAACATATTCAAAGTATAAAAAGTGTATTTGGAGGTTTAAAAAATTATTTATCTGGTGGAAATAAGTCAGAACAGCCACTTCCATCAACTGCTTCGTCTAAAGCATTGAATGAAGATCCACAAATCTCAACTTCAGAAGCTAAATCTTCAAACATTTTTACTTCAAGATTACCAAACACATTTAATAATTTCGAAGCAGCAAAAAACATTACTGCTAAACAAACACAAGATGAATTGCCTCAATCAAATATAAGTGCTGTATTAGAAAAGAATCTTGATGAAATGAGTGGCTCGCTTGCTAGATTAAAAGGTCTTGCCATAGATTTGTCTTCGGAAATAGATTCACAAAATGACCTTATAGATAGTATCATGGACAAAACTGAAAAAGCAGATTGCATGTTGCAAAAACAAGATAAAGATATTAGAAAACTGCTAAAGAAGTGAAATAAAATTATGATAAAATGGGATCATATAGGTTTCTAAGAAAGAAAAAAATTATATAAACATAATTTCAATGTAAATAGTAAGGACAAGGTTTGTTAAATGACATGAAATACTAAATAATAATTTGTGTACACAACTGAACCTTGAAAATATCTGCCAATTTGTATAAAAAATCTTTGTTTTACAATTTTTACTAAAATTTATACAATAATTGTGTTAATATTACTCTATCATATATGTTAAAAAAAACATATATGATACGTTATTTTTCAAAAATTTAAAATTTAAAAATTCAATTTATGCATTGATTAATTCTGAAAATTTTATAATTCGTGTTTTCTGGTAAACAAGTTATAAATTCGTGAATTTTTATTTTTACTGCGTTTATGTTAATTTTAGTAATTAAATTTTCATGTCATCAAATGTATTACTTCGAAGAAATACTATTTTATAAGGATGCATCAACTTTTATATATGGCATTTGATATTTTGTAAATAAAAAGCGATATTATTCATTATCAATAATTGTAATTTTATCTGCAATTTGCGTACATAAATAAATAGTTTTATAATAATCATCGATATTTGATATAAAATATATGCAATATTAAATTTATGTTATCAGTTGTTTAATTTGATTTCCAGTTTTATAGCATTATGTAAAACAATAATTACATAATAAATCAATTTGAAAGATATTATTTGATATATGAATAAAATAACATTAAAATGTTGTTCTGCTTTTTACTTTAATTATTTTATTTCATAAATTTATACGAACACATTGAGTAACTTGTTATGCCTTTTGCTCATTTACACAATAAAAGTTATTTCAAACAAACCAATTTTCAGGATGAAAATGGCATGATGTAATATCAGTTATCTTAACAATAATTTGTTAAGTATGTAAAGATATAATTTCTGTTGAATATATAAATAAATATTTTATTGTTTATACTTTTTGCATTTATGCCTATAGAGTAAACATTCTTTAATACTGATTAACTCTTACAAACATATGGGTTAAAATTTGACATTTCTTCACAACAATTGTTTTTTAATTCTATTACACTTTGGAATATTTCACTAGTTTATGCAATTAATAGTTTATTCTTTCGTATGGTTCATTTGGTTTTTAAATGATTCATTGTTTTATTTAAACATTTGTCGCTTAGTGTGTTGACAGCAACTAGTTATGTTAATTATATATTTTTAGTGTTTTACTATGTTTAGAATGGATTAATTATTTCAACAGAGAATTTGTCTTAAACTTTGTATTTCAAACGTAATGCCACCTACAATGAATCGCGCTTGCCAAAAACTGAGATGTATAAATGGTACAAAGTATTCAAATAGGACAGCAAAGCAATAGTTTATTTGTTTCATTTTGGTCGAATAATATTCTTCAACATCTATGAACGATGAACATCGATAGAACCAAAAAGCTGGTGCTTGAAAATTGTCGTATGAGTCTTAGAGAGTTGATTCGAGAGGTGAATGTATCTTTTAAGTTCGTTCATAACGTTATGACAGATATTTTCGGTATGAAACGCGTCATCGCTTGACTGGCTCCAAAAGAGCTCAATTTTGTTCAAAAAAAGGATCGAAAGGAGCCCGATAAAGGCATGATTTTTAGAGATTCTATAGATTCTATTTTCATGAAATGCATCATAACTGTTGATGAAATATGGGGGTTTATGAATATGACATGTAAATAAATCGACAGGCTAATAAATTCTGATTCCTGCCAAAGGGACTACAGGTAAATAAGGAATATTAATTAAGTAACATGAAATATTTATGTGAGTATATTCACCGAAACAGGCTAGATATGTAGAAGAATAATTTTTGGGTTTTGCATCACGATAATGCACCATCGCACAAGCCATTGTTATGCAAGAGTTTCTCATCACTCTCGCCTGATATAATCCTGTGTGTTCAACCTACAAAACATGTATCGAGGGTTGGGTCAAACGTTGGTATAGTTGTATTGCACTCGATATGATATCTACTTTGAAGACAATACAATAAATTTTGACGAATAAATTAATTGAAATATATATATTCAGTATGTAAACATAATTCATATGCATCTATTGAATTATAAGATCAGAATATTTACAATTACGAAGAATTAGGGGATATTTATTACTACCTGATAACAGAGATTTATGCAATGCACTACCTTCTTGTAAAATTACATTTTTATATAAAAGACTAATTGCATTACTTTAGAGATAAAGTTTCTTAAAACTTGATTTATTTTTTTCAGATCAAATATTTCTTGTATAAAGTAAAATTGTTGTAGTTTTTTTAGACATTTAAATACCAAATCATTTATTTCACTGGAATTTATTTTGCTCGCAATTTAAAACAAAAAACACCTAAAAAATATAAATTTAATATGATAATAGCAAAGAATTATGTCGACATGTAATTAATACTATGCAATGCAAACAATTATTTTATAACAGTCATTATCAATTGAAAATGAAATTTAAAACAATAACTTTAATATTACATTAATATATATCAAAATTTATCATTTTTCTTGTATTTACTTGAATAAAAATCTTTTATTTTCTGTTCCTTTTTTATGCAATGTACAAAATTTCTTTTACTTCAATATAAATACTTAAAATTAATTTGTTCAACTTTTTCACAAGTGTATGTATTTTAATGTTTAGTTTTTCAAACTGTTCATTTCGACTATAATTCATTTGAAATTAGAAATTGAATAAGAAAGAAATATAAAATAAGAAAGCATGGAGTATGCAAATGACAAATATATGAAAGCTGATATTTATTGAACCTTTAATGATATTTTTCCCCATGTAAAAAAAGCTGAAGTAGGTACAATCATAGCCACGTAAGAAGTGCAAAGTATCAAATTAATATTAAAATAGATGACGAACAAATTGATGTAAGTTTGATATGTAATTATAAACGTTATGGATTAAAGAAATATATTTCATAATTTTAATATTCAGAACTTTATATTGTAACAAACATTTCATTGCTATTTTATAGAATTACTTTTAATATAAAATAATCGGAATGATTATACACATTTTTATTAATTGACATTTTTTGGAATATGATGAATAATAAAATAAAATTAATTAAGAAGTATATAAAACAGAAGGAAACATTCAGTTATTAAAAAAATTATATATTTTGTAGCTTTAATTATATAATTATAGACGTTTAGAATTGAATGAATATTTAATAAAGTTTTTAACTTATTCAAAAGCAATAATGCGCAATTATCTTCTTCGTACGACCGCATAATGATATTTATAATGTAAATTGATATTGTACTGTAATATTATGTGTATCATATTATCGAATACTCAGTTTTATAACAGAAGAAAAGTTTCTTAGGCTTGTCAAGTGTTACAAATGTATTAATAGTTGTAGTGCCCTTAATATTTTTTTTTGTAATTATTTAGATTATACAAATATTATTTCTCAATATTCAATTTGTTTGCACGGTTCAATATTTTAAACAACTTTAATTTGCCGATAATTAATTTCCAATAAATTTGTATTTACTTTTATACATGTACATTGAAAGAAATGCTTTACATCTTAAAATACAGTTAAATTTATTATTATTAATGTTTAAGTGAACATGAGTAATTTTTATAAACATTAGTGGAAAAATTGAATAATGTTTAAATTCAAAATTCAAAAATAAATACAATAAAAAATACACTGTTTTTTATTATCTTTATTTTTGAATTTTACACGTGTTCGTTATTATATTTTGTTATTGATACTGCTAATAAAACTTTAGACTTTAGAAAATACAAAATTGTATATTTATAATGGAATGATATATATAATTTACTATCAATGTATTTTATTTTATTTTAAGGCCAGTTAAGGAGCTTGAATAATTATTCTTAGGAATAAACTAAAACGTATTCTGTTTTATTTTTATTCTATTTTATTGTTATTCGGTTGCTGTCTTGGATTGTATATCGATCCATTTTCAAAGAAGTAAATACATTTAAAAAATCTTTTGTAAATTTATTGACATAAACTATATATTTGGTAGTTAGAATTTAACTTTTGTCAAAGGTATTTATTTGATGTCAACACTGAATTGTTATTAAAAGAGATTATTTATAACCACTACGACATGTTTTCAGTTATGAATATTTACGAAGCATGACTATAAAACGTTACATGAACATTAAATGTTAAAAGTACTCAAAATTATTAGTTTTCACCAACAAAGTTAACAATTACTGAATTTTTAAATTTATTTTATTAAAGATACAAAAGATTTCAAATTGTTAAAACTCAATTAACAGTATTCAATAACTTAGGTATAAATTAAATTTTAACTTATTTAAAATTAAATATTGGTATGATACGAAAATTGTTTGTTGAAATTTGTACCTTTCAAGTAACAAATTGTGTTACAGTGAAATTCAGTGTTGATTTAACGCCAGCGAATACATTTCTTTAGAGGAATAATGTGCTTTCTGTATATGACATGTAGTTTGTTATCACAAGAAGAACATTTTCTTTGAAATTTATATTTGATTGATATACGCTTGCCGTTTTATAAATTTGAAATATTTTGCTTCTGATTTTGTTTTCAATTTGTTATATCAAAGTTACATTTTGTATTTAAATATATTTTGCTGTTATTTCTGTTTTGCTTCCACTTCCACACATATTACTTGTCTTAGATAATTAATTTTCCTTTTTTTTTCAGCATCCACTTGATTTTTATTTTTCAGTGATATATTTTAAAATGTAATAAATATGTGCTTTATCATTTGATTTTTAGTTAATATTTATTACTCAATACGTTTCTGCTTAAATGAGTTATATATTTAATATGCAATATATGAATTATATTTGTTGTACGTATATTTAATATGTTCATAATTGTGCTTTCATAATGTCATACATTTTATATTAATATAAATACAATTATGCCAGAACTTACCATTTTTGCATGAACATCATATTCATTTTTGTATTATAAATATCCATTGCTGACTTTATGTTTAAATTTAATTCATACTGTTTTTGTGTATTTATATTTAATATTCATAAATTTTATCTGACATTTTTATTAAGCACTGCAGCTACAATTTATCCAATCATTGCTTGTTTCAGTTTAAAAATACATTTTGACATCGCTTAAGTCATAAGAACCATATATCAATTACAGATAAATTATATAAAAGTAATACATAAATTATATATAATTTTATATTGGTTATGTTTCTCATGATTCATATACAGCTTACATGCATCATTTATAGTCATTGGTAGTCTATTAACATACATGCATACATACATAAACACATACATCCATATATAGGGGGGAGTGTCATTTTTCATAAAGATGAAATGATATAATTGACAAAAACATAAACTATACTTTTGCATGATGAAATCATGTCAAATGAAATCCTCTTGTTAATATTAATGAATATAAAAAAAACACAACCAAACAGGTGTAAAGTGTAATTAATGGAACTTGTTCATCTTGAAGGGATCTGTTCATTACCAATATCGGTCTTTCATCCCCAGTAAGAAGGAGTGGAGTGTAACATTTAATTCTTAAGTAAAAACTCCTAGTTCTTATTTCGGAATTAAATGACATACGCAATTTTAATTGATACAATTGTTTCATTCGTGATAGATGGTGTTGAATTTTTGCAAGAAATTATTTGCAGTAATACCCAGGAACAATGAAGAAACATATTCCTTCTGGGTGCTTGCTTTACGTGAGTCCTCTTACCTAACATTATCGAGGTGCTTGTTTTTAATAATAATTTCACATTAATTGCTCAAAAAATGTGACCATCCATTATTTATATGCACTTGGAATGACTCGATAGAACCGAAAAGCGCGACCGGTGTAATTTTTCAACTTGCATCGGTCATTTTCTTAATCGTGTCTTTATACATTGTTACGAGTTCTTTGCGAATTTCATTCTTCAGGTTTTACCAGAACTTCCTTCCCCAAAAAGTTTCGATACATTTTACAATTAAAGTTGTAACATCGATAACGAATAGATTAATGAGTTTACCGTCAATTATTCCATATAGAATATATATTTCACGAACGCTGATGTTCTACTTGGCGTAACTAATATGGAGTTTTCAGGCAAAAGTATAGATTGGTGCACGGAAACACGAAACAGTTGATATTTTTTTATGTTTCAATAGAAAATGGTAGTTCTAATTTGAAATTTGAAAGTGAAAATGAAACACCCTATCCCGGAGGATGCGAAAGGGTAATAATTTATAAAAATAGATACATTGATTCTATAACATTAAACGCATTATTTCATTTCTTAATTCAAAGTGCATTTTTTCAGAATTGTTAAAAATCTTAGTTTTTGCCGGTTATAATATCATCTATCAAGAATTAAAAAAAAAAAAAGGATTTAGATAAATTTTTCATAAATTGTCGTATAGTGTAGGTTTCCAATCCGCAATAAAAAAATAGTGGCTTCCATTTAAGGTTTTAAAGTTTTCACTGCCCACCGTTTGGGTCGAGGGTTGGGTGGGTGCAGGTTAGGCTTGGTATAAAGCCAACATTAAAAAGAATAATAAATGTACACTCATTCAAAGTGAATTAAGGTGGAGTAAAATTCTGTGATTCCAAGTCCTACTGTGTTTAGTTTAAACATAAAAACAAAATATTCATGTTTTATTTTTTGATGTTATTTTAAGCCGCACACTTTCCCCCACGTATATATATTAATATTTTATAAAACTTTTTGTATTGCGTAATATTGATTACAATTATAAGGTATAATAGAAATTATGTGCATATACGCACTCAAATTATAATTGAATATACAATATTCAGTACGCTGTATTGGACGGACGACAGGTAATTTACATTAATACCATACATAATTCATCACTAACAATATATCAATTACGACAATCGCAAAAATATTACGACTAATTTTACACGACAGACTGACCATCTATTAAAGTATATATGTTATATTATTTGACAGATTTTAAATTTATACTCTCCATTTATATATTAATCAAATACATTTAAAATTTACAGATCAGAAATAGTTTTATTTTTTGAAAATGTAAAATTGTTTTATTATAAAAGGATTAACGATAAGTCTCATTTTAATGAATTAAATATGTAATTTGGAAATATTAGTTTCGAGGGTATTGATTCTACCAGAAGAAAATTGTGTACTTTTTTTCTTTAATTGTGTCCTTTTAACCGTTATAAGAAAGGTGGATGTTCATGTTCGAAATTATTTAATTAAAACATTATAATTTCTGTAGAGCAATGTTTTCTTGTTGAGTTATCTGCTAGTGCTTTGTTTTTACGATTCAGTTGTTAAAGTTGCTGAAATTAGTAGGGCTTGGGTAAGCATCTTGATGTAAAAAAAAAAAAAAAAACAAACAAACAAACAGAAAAGAGAGGAAA
>JABFOX010001645.1:0-12595 GCA_022817665.1 Axea sp. ZL-2020
GATAAGCACTTCTTGGTATAGTCTTGGGTTCTTCCAGCAATGAAGTTTTTATCTCCTCAATGGTAGCAGATTTCCGTCCTTTCATGGGTCTCTTTAGTTTCGGAAACAGGAAAAAGTCGCAGGGAGCTAAATCCAGTGAATATGGTGCTGAAGCACGATGAGTGGACAAATTCATTATCGTGGTACACGTCTCATGCTCAAAACAGTTAAAAAAATTGTATGTCACGAACCAACTGAGATGCCTACGTCTTGAGTAACTTCTCTAATGGTGATTCAACGATTCTTCAACACTATTTCCGGTTAAATTGCAGTACTGGTACGATAACTGAAGTTGGCCGCGAAACTGACATATTGTCACTCCATATGGAAATTATTTTTCAACTCAACGTCAGATTTCGTATGTTAAATAAAAACGTATGTTAAATAAATTATACTTTTAATTAAAAGTATAATTGAAATTTCCACGTTTTTATTTAACATATGAAATCTGACGTTGAACTGAAAACTAGAGTGACAATGTGTCAATTTCGCGGCCAACTTCAGTTATCGTACCAATCCTGCCATTTAACCATATTTTCTCCATTTCTTCAACGTTTTCAGTTACTGACGTGCTGAGGTGTCCAGAGCGATGTTCGTCATTGGCATTTTCTCGACCTTCTTGGAAGAGTTTGTATCATTTACATTTTTTTAACTTAGAGTAGATTCACCGTATGCCACTGTCAACATTTCGAGTGCTTTGGAACACTTAATTTCATTTTGTACACAAAATTTGATGCAAATCCTTTAATCTATTTTTTTCAACAGCAGAAAATCACCGAGCACACTAAACTATTCTAACCTTTTTTGCCTCTCACAAACAAACGAAGAAGGCTATATAGTTAAAACTGTGAACATATAATCATGACGAGTGTACCAACACAACAACTGTTGTTTCACTGAAGGAAGGCCACAAAACGAGAAGAAAATTACGTGAAAAAGTAAAGAGTATAGGACAAAACATCGTTCTTTTTCGTGTGTATATTTCATTGTGTTCAATAAATAATTATCGAAAAAATGTGGTGCGTTACTTACTGGATGATCCTCATATTTGATATTTAGTCTGATAAGCCGAGCGTTTATTATAACAGTTATGGCGAACATTCATGTATACAACAGACTTCATTCAAGTACTCGCAACTGTCTCAGTTTTAAGATTTGTATTTACGGTTTAATTTCTTTTGATTAATTGTAAACATGTCTAAACATCGTACATGATAACCTTTCTAAACCGATTCCGTCTTTAAAATAAATATTTTGTTTGAACCAATCGCGCTTTGTACAAATTTTAACTTCCTCCCTTTAATTTGTTAAACTTTGAACCCCCAATAGCAATCAACAAATCAGTCAATAACTATTAAATTAATGTTAGATATTTGAGTTTAGGCGTCATTTAGTGACAGGACTTTTAATAAATACACCGATGGAGTTCGTGCATCCTGTGTTTTTTATTTATATTATTTTTTTATTTTTTATCATATATAATAATATTAGTGTATTAGTGTATACACTGTATATGCATACATTTTAAGACTAATAATTGATCATTAAAACTACATTTCAATAAATAATTTCGAAAAATAGATCTTCAATGAGAGCAGACAACAAAAAAATCGTATTTTCCGAAACACATCTGCACATGTAATAAAAGGTTTAAATATTTGAATTAAACAAATTCTCCCATACTTAGAGAATTTAGTTGTTATCAGTTTATGGAAATATAATATGTGGTATCATTTGCATTTAAGAAGACACTAACTCCGTGGAAGCATCCGTGATACAAGTAATTCCGTGACCTTAACACTGGCATAAAGCAATAAAAAGATAGATACGTAGTGTCACGGAGTTAATGCCTGTGTCTCTTTTTTGTAGTTCTTTGTAGTGTGTGTAGTCTTTGTGTATTTTTATATTTGAATTTATTTGTTATTTTAATGACTAGGATGACTCTGTAAAGCAGTTGGAGAATTATTGTTATTAACTATTGAAAGTGAATACAATTTGTTCAGTCAGTTTATGGTAATATAATAATTATATTAATTTTTATTTAACAAAATACTAATACCTTGATTGCAAGCCTAAACCTTAAATAATTAGACTGGTAGAATTTGAACAGAGTATTATTATTATTATTATTATTATTATTATTGTTATTTTTACTATTATTATTATCATGATTATTGTTGTTATATTATTTTTATAACCTTGTGAAGCTAAAAAAAAGTACACCTGATTTAAGTAAATCTGATAAGCCCATAAATAATATCTTATAATTATATTTAAATAGGAAGAATACATTGTTTTCTTTACTAACTTAACTTTGTTAACAAAAATATGAAGAAAAAAAAATTTTTTTTTTCGTCATAAATTTCCTGAACTACATTTATCGACGGTTTGAGATAAATGTTGAGCTGATCAGCCATTAGGAGTCCTTCATGTTGTTGGACAAATCCAAGAAAAATCCCTCTGAGCAGCTTTGTTGTATCACTCAACTGATTTCAAATTCAGTAGTTAATTATCAAAGGTCGGTAAAGTGTTCGTATTTCTTATAATAGCATATAGATGGTAATAGTGTTTATACTTTTTCTTGTCGATATCAAATTCTACCCGCGCAAATTTTCCCCTAGTACTGCGAATGGTGCGTAAAACATAACAGATGATGAATTACGACTTGTGCATTCACGACTATCAGTTACAGAATTGGAAAGAATTTTTACTCGAAAGGATATCTGTCCCGACTATTCGAACCAATTTGAAATTTCTTCAGATTAATCTCAACGATGTATGTTTTTAACGTTCTTTTCAAAGTATATTGTTTCAGCAATTTTTTAACGATCATCATTTTAAAAATCTAAATTTAAACTTATCAATATTTTATAATAAAAAATTACGTATGAATGAAACTTTAAATTATATTATTTATAAAGCAATGTATAAAAATAACCATGTTAATATCTACAGTTGGAAATGAACAATTGTTAAAGTTTATTCATTGCTCAAAGATATTTTGATATACGTATGCAGTGTTGTAAAATCGCAATTATCACAATTAAATTCATTCTAATTTATTGCCCGGTTAAGATATTATTTATCAAATAATTGAATATAATATAAAATTTTTTATGCAGCAAACGTTTAATTGATATTTAAAATATTAACCTTCAAAATATGTAGATAAAAATAATTGGGCAATAATGAATGTGTATCTATGCTATTACCTCATATTGAATAATATTTTTCAATATTATTTAATATTTTATAACATATTTTAAAAATATTATAATATTAAATAATATTTAAAAATATTTTATACATATCCATGAAATATAATATGTCTGATTCAAATAAGATGATCTTTATTAAATTGATATCAGATCTTTATCAAACTCTTTTCATTCAGAATAATACCATTAATATGAAATCTTTGTGTATAAATATATTCTTTGTTTGATAATTTTCCAGTTTCTGATCCAATTATATAAACATTGAATTATTGGATAAATAGTTTATGAATAAGTAAATTTTAACTTGTAAAGATGCGTATTTTTCTTTTACACAAATTTTGTTTTATAATTTTATGAATTGAGTAAAAAACAAATTATTTCGAAATTCAGAACCTTTTAGCGGAAAAAAACAACAAAAGAACATCACGATGTTAATCTAGTCGCAAAAAAATGATATTAAAACTTGCAAAAATGGTACTGATAATGCTAAATGAGGAATAATTTTGATATCGAATAATTGCAGTTAAAAATGTGGTAGGTGAATTTATTATTATACAAAATAACAGAATTCTTACAAATAAGTCAATTTTTCTATAGTTTACTAAATAATTTTTATATTTTGAAAATGTGAACATGACATCAAACAGAGCTAGCATTACTCCACATCTGAAAAAACTTGTCACTTGTCACGCATAAACAATTGAGTTGAATAAACTCAACTTGAATAAATGGAATTTATAAAAGAAATCACAAAATTTCATTGAAGGAAACTATTTTTGAAAATGAATGTCACGTACTTAAAAAAAAAAAGCAAGTACGCGTTAACCTTTTCATATTTCAAAATATTTTACTTACATTTTCAACATTTATTATATTTTATACGAAAAATTTAATTCAATTTATTTATATAAAAATGTTACATGAAAATATTATAAAAATATTTCTTTTCTTGAATCCCGAGTATAAGTCATCATTTCTATAATTTTAATTTACGTAATAATTATAATAAACATAATAAATATAAAAGTAATACAAGACGATCAAATACTGATCAGTTAGTGCGAATTAAATTCGATTGATACCACTGTAGAATAAATAAATAAAATTACTTTTTCATGTTAAAAGTTATTTGACCAAAGTTTGATCAAATACGAACAGGTGAAAAAATAATCTCTATTAAATTCAATTTGTTATTTCTGACTGGAAAATTACTTTAAAAGCATAATATATTAATCATAACTAATCTTATAATGGTGTATTTAATTGAAAATCACATTGCACGTTAAATTCGTATTCATGGAATGCAGATCTGTACTGATCTAGTAGACATTATAAATGCCATTATATATTAAGTTACATCACATTAAAATTGAATCAGATCTGATATTTAGTAAATTGAAACTGTTATTATTCATCATAATTCGGCTTAATGTACGTTATGTTGCTGTTCATTAAATATGATCAGAAGAATTGTCATTTTTATGATCACGATTTAATCAAAAACATGAAAATTATTTTCTAAAAGAAAAATGTTTGTAAAGTGCAAAGACCACGTGTACCATTTTTAGCGAAAACAGTTCACTAATAAACCAAGACTGATCTAATAATATTGATCATGATTTAATTTTAATTACACTAAAAATACTACTACTCATGTGCACTGCGAACGGTTCTCATATTCCAGATCTGATTTTGATCATATAATTGAATTTTATTTTTTGATCGATAATTGATCGGGCATTTTTTTATTCGGGAAAGTATCGCAATATTACGCATTATAGCAGTAATGAATGTAATCGAATTTATAGGAAACGAAATACATTTATGATTGTAATAACGCACTACTGCAATAATAAACACAAAAATGTCATTAATGTAAAAAAGAAAAAAAAATGTTCAACTTAAACGACTATAATAAAAGTTTCATGAATATTTTAATGGCTGTATTTTATATCGTTACTTTTAAGTGTTACAACATTATAAATATTGTTATAATTTCAGCCATATTGTTCAGTAAATACGATCATCTAAAAAACTTCCTTCCTTTAAAACTATTGAAATTTACGATATACTTTAATAGACGTATTCAAATATATGAATAATATAAACAGATTACGCTATGATAAATCGAATACATAGATATATTAAGCAGAAGTTCGTTCACATATTTTTAAGATAAAATTGTTGTCTTTCTCAACAAATTCAATTGCTACAGTCTTTCGCAGTCCCTTGAGTTTCTCATGCTCATTATATTATAAAGCAGTTTTAAGATCAACCACGATTATTTTCAAAACGCCTCTATTGTTTTACGATGATTCTTTTACAAAACCAGCTGATTGCGTAAAGATGTAAAAGTGATTGAGAAAATAAAGGCAGGCGCAGAGGTGACAATGCGAATGATACGCGTTTTTGTTCATTGGAAAAGCACGACTTGCATTTACTGTCTGCGATTCTCGGAACAACAAGACTTCCGTCAAAAGAAAAGAACGAGGTTGCATGACATGCAGCAGAGACGGGAAAACGCGTCGCGTCATTCGCGACTAGAAAACAAGACGACATTACCTGCTGAGTTTAACTCCAATAATCGTCGGACCTCGACATACTTGAACGAGGAAATCCATCTGTTTACAATCTTGTACCATACGTTTCAAAATCGTGTAGAAAAACTAACAATCTTGCCACAACTTCGAGAATTATCGCAGAAAAAAAGTTTAACGTTTGTTTAAATAAAATAACTGAACCGCTTTAATCTTGAATTATTTCCGTCGAGTGTGTTTTTGCACTTTATGCATATTTGCGAATCGCCGCGGCATTTCGTCTCATCAAACGTGCAATAATTGTACAACGCATTGCACAAGTTTTTACTCCTGTAATTTGATAAGCATCAAGTTGGCGTCTAACCTGTGCGTAAACAATAACGAACTATGTTTATAAACAATAATTTAAGGCTGAAGCAGAATCGACAATGATTCTTGCTTGTAACCATTGTACTCGTTTTAACAGCGTCATGTTATTGCCGGTTCAAAACCACTTCTCGTTAGCGCAACGACAGTTCTTTGTGCAGCAGTAAAGATCATTAATTTAACAATGAAACGAGGATCTCTATTCTCAATAATCAGCTAGTCCTTTTTAATACCAATACCACCGACATTATGCGAGCAATGCTTTATTCGACCGATAAAATTGAATTTCCAACTAAATTTTGTTGATTCATTTAATCAATACTTCCCGTTATCGCACTGATCTGGATGACAATTTAATCGAATCAATTACAGCTCCTTCGTTTCATCGCGAAAAATAATTCGCTGATTATTTACCGTTTTTCACCGCACGAACTCCACGCGGGGACAATGTTAATGGCGAAATTAACGACAAGACAATAATAATAATGATTGCGATTTTTATTCGAGATATTTTTCCTCGGGTAATAAAAGCCACCGTGAGCGGAAAAAAAAGGAAAGCGAAAGAGCATTCGCGAATGCTATAGAATACCGCCGACTGGTTGCAGAAACTGAATCCCATTTGAAACGCGTGCGCGGCGTAAGAATTAATGAAGAAAACGCTTTCTCCGTTGGGTCGCAAAACATAATTAGATTATATTGCATTATTTCGAGCGAAGAAAAATCCCTCGCTAACTTTCTTCGCGAATTTTCTTCGTATGAATTTCGTTATCTCTGTTTCGCCTTGTTTAGAGAATAATAGACGCGAGGAGTGTCGCGCGATTTGTCAGTCTGGGGTAATTTCAATGCAAATGACACCTAAGTGAAGTTTAATTCGAATTAACCGACGATAAATCGTGACGTTTTTTCCCCGCTGTTGCGAACTCAAGAGTATACGCGCTCGCGGAGTTAATTGCCGTGAATGTTAATAAAATAACAATTTCGCTGGTGGTTAAGTACACGCTCCAAATGATATAATGAAACGGGTTAATATCGCGATGCATTTGTGGCGTATCGATTTTGACATTAGCGATTATGACTGTGCAGTGGAGCGTTTGCTATAAGCTCTTTGAGATGCTATATATGCCGTAGGGTTAAGTTCCGGTTTGGCTTCGTAATTCGCACATAGCTGACAATAATTAACACTTCGATATTAATTATTCGTGAATACGTTGCCAGAAGATATATATAAGGTGGAATTAAGTTCTTCGCCACAGCGCTGTAAATAAATGCCGAGTTGTCAAACTTCGTTCGAAATGCCGTCTTTGAACAACCGTTTATTCGCCACAGCGCTGTAAATAAATACAGACTTGTCAAACTTCATTCGAAACACCGGTCTTTAAGCATCGGAGTTTGTGCATCGGAAGACACAAAGGCGACACATGCAGCTATTTTGATATCAAATAATAAACGCGTGTTCGACGGCGTTCGCTTTTTCAAGCATAAGAGCACGAGGGACCCGTATTTTCCGTGGTCACGCACCGACCCGAGAGCGAGCCAAAAAGGAATCATTTCCGTCGACGTGATCGCACTGCGCGGAAGAGCTGGAAAATAATCTCTGAACAAACACAAAGCGTTTCTTTCATTTTGCCAAATAACCGTAATAATTGCGCGTTTGACGTTGGCTCAAAGTTTGCATTACTCAGGCGTTACGTGCAGAAACGTGCAACTTTTTCGTTACGTCTCTTTTTGTTTGTTCAATTAGACCTCCAAACGGTCGACTCTTTAGGGTTTGTTGAAGAAAAGATAAAGGTCGAGAATCCGACTCGCTCGAGGCTTCCCGCGACTCGACCTGGAAACTAATTACGCCAGACGTATGAAGAACTCGAACTACTACTAACGACATTTAATTTTGCGCAGTCAAACAACATGATAATATTGACGCACCGAGCTTGCTAATTCCGTATCAATCGACCGAGATTATTAACGAAAATGTGCCATTTAAGGGCCGTTCGTTTCCGTTGAATGCGGTTATGTTCACTATTTATTGCAGCGCTAGAGAAACTTTGTCGGTGTTTTCAGACGAGACAGATAAAAGTTTTTAAGGTTCTTTCGCTCGATGTTTATGTTCGTTCTATTGAAGATAAACGACAACGGAAAAAATATTTGTTGACTCATCGTAAATAAATTACCAGCCCGTATCGTTTCTCGTGAGAAATTGCAGTTAGTTTTGTAGCCGTGTTATTGTTTTTGGAGTGTATAAATAATACGCATTGTTATTAATACCATTGTTTCGTTCTTTTTCAGCTGTTTAATACGGCAGCGCGATTCAGATGCTTATTTCAACTTTGATTCGCTTTTTCAAATATTTTCCATTAAATGAAGTTTCTGTAGCGTATCCAGGCTTTTTGTTTTACAAAGCGATCACGCGTTTGGATAGAAAAGTTTTCAGGATCTTAAGCTTAATTCCGTCCGTGATAAATAGCAATTCAGCAAAAGTGTTCAAATTTCTTAAATTAGAGTTTCACAATTTTGCAGTTCATTTGAATGGAATTGAGTTCTGACTTGTACTTCGGTTATTTTGAGTTGCTGAGTTTCGAGTTTTGCTTATACGTTGTAGGTTGTTTCAGTTATAAACAGTTCGTAGAAGTTATGAATTTATGTACATAAATAACATGGTAGTTATTCAGATTCTATTTGAAAACCGTTATTTGTCATTACAAAAGGGGCGGACATTGTTTTATATCAATTTAATATCAAGTTCCACAGTGAATAGGCATTATAATTCAGAACATATCTAAATGTGTAACATTTTTTAACCTTTAAAAGTTTCATAATAAATCGTGGCAATTGTATCTCAAATTGTATTGAGTCATTACTTATCATTTCTTTACAATATACAGACTCATTAATAATTTTGTTCATTTTTTACAAAGTTACGGGTCCGAATTGATCCCTTATCAAGTGAACTGACATCGTTGTATGTCTGTACTGACTCATTTATAGTAAAATTTATGCTTGTATTATAAATGCCTCAGAATTCAGATGTAGCCATTTCAAAAATAACATGAATTTTTTAAATAAATTAGACTTTCTGTAATCATGCTTTACATTTCATTAATTTTTTGTTGTTTTTATGCTATATGTATAGAAAATACATTTTTATTAAACTCAAATCACATTTATGTGAAATGATGCATTGAATTAATAAGCCAAGAAACGTTCTCATTATTATAGAACGGATATTATATTTTTACTTTCATCTTTATAGCAGAATTATCATTAAGATTATTACTAAATTTTTCGTATTACATTTTAATACGTTTAATGTACCAAATCAATTAACAAATCCTTTAATTATTTGTTAATTCTATTCTTTTTATTTAATTCGAATAAGTACAAACGGAAATATACAAAGAAAACAATTGTTTACTTTAAGTAACATTTTGTGATAAATAATCGACACATTTTTCTAAACAAAATGTATTTAATTCCGGCATTAATTTATTAGTAAATCTATACATACTTTTAACAAAATTATACCCTCTTCCACTATGTGTATCTTTCGTCAAAAATTTTAGTAATTCAATATAACATAAAATCATTTCTAATTAAAAATAAACAAATGTAATTTAATTAGGAGAGCAAAATAATCAGGTATTTGAAATGTAACGTCAGTATTTAGAATGCTTTAAACAAACTTAAGCTGTGAGTATTCACGACCAATTTATATTTTAATGCGACATCGATCGTCCACCACCCCCAACGGTGGCGCAATCACTTTCTCTTGTCAAGTTTTAATCATTATTGCTATAAAATGCGAGCAGAAATACGTGATAATACATTCATATTTAAAAATATAATCTTTCGTTAATAGAGCTAACAAAATTATATTCGAGTAATCACAGTCTCACGTTTTGCGATAACAGTAATTTTAATGTTGTATACCATTTGCATTTGTTTTTAATATCTACAAAATGCAACAATTTGTAACCGATTATTATACATATTTTACGGCAAATAATGTTCACATAACTGACATTCTATAATATTGAAAAGAATTATTTAAATTAAAAAAAACGTTGTATAGGTGATGTGTAAATATTTAGAACACACTACTGTACTTCAACTTGTCCGTACAAAAGATTGACATTACACTCAATCATTTTATCCTAGGAAATAATATTTTTCAAACCCCAATTGTAAACAAAACTGAAATTACTTCTTATATTATCATAAACTAAACAAAGCAAGATTTCGTGGGTACAGTAAAATATTTTTGATGTAAAAAATTACATCTTTAAATCTAAAAACTACGTTTTATTGTAACAAACTAGTAATAGTTTTTATAATTTATCCACATCGTAGATTAAATGTTTTTCTTTTTGTTTACGTCAAATGCTTTCTCTTGCATTTACAAAATCTATGAATAGTTAGTTTGTGATAATATGATAAATAATGTTGCTTTCATTTAAGAAGACAGTAACTCCATAACACCAAGCATGATATTTCACCTTAAGTATAATTTATTATGGTCACTGGTGAATGTACGCACGTGTAATGTTAATATTTTCCTTTTCAGCATGAAAAAATCCAACCGTTAAATTTATAATCTAGATTAAAGAACTGAGATTTTAAATGTTCGTGATTGACCAATTAATAATAACAAAAAACCACTGATTAAATATTAATCATTTGCCGTGTACGATTTTAATTTGTTAGAATAATAGATTACATTTTTACTTTAACAATTTAAATACATATTAGAAATTTTATATTAGAAATAGTTTTATAAATAAATGAATAAGCGTAACTATCATAATCACATTTTTTTCATGAATTCATTTCATGATTAATATTTCTATAATACCTGTATTATACATGTTCACAATTTTTCACACAATATTACTCTTGATTTTACATTAATTGTAGATAAATCAGAGGAAATATTTTCTACAGTTTCACATCGAATCTAAAAATGTTCATTTTTACCTATCGGGATATATTGTCCCCATGAGTAATTCAGTATATACTGAACGCAACATTACTGGTAATAATTCTACAGCTAAGATTTTATGAATTTTTAAGCGCAGTAATGTTCATTTAACATAAATCGAAAAGTAAAAAAATATAAAATAATGTTGCGTTCTTTCACTGAATAGTATATATTTTGATTAGAAAATGGCAATGATAATATTGTTATTGTATATTTTTTCTAAGTATACTAAAATTGCTTGAATTTGAAATTCAATATGATAATTTTTTATATATAAACGATGAAAAAGTTTTTATTTGAAAACTAAATAATTCAATTACTGTTGAAAAATATATAATGTTAGTTTTTAATATTCAAGAGATTTTTTGTTATATAATTAGCTCAGATTTATGTCAATGTCTAACTTTGTTTTTCTTTTGTAATTACACGTTCAAACGTATTTTAATTGATTAAACTGAAAGCAAAAAAATAGTTCAGAATTGGTATATTATTATATTTCTTTTAACAATGCTACTTTCCTTTTAAATTTCATTAAACCTATCAGTCGCTGGGAAGAGTGAGTCATGGGATTTAGATACCATTAATGAATTCTTGAATTAATATGTGATATTTATTTATGGATTATAAATATGCTATTTTTCATTACATTTTGTAAAAAAAAGTAAAAATTATATATAATTCTCCAATCGTAATATATATTATAATAAATAATTAAAATAATAACTTGAAAATAAGAATAAATAATAAATAAATTCGATAAATCTAACTTCAACAATCAGCTTTATAACACTGATAACTCACCAAATTATATTAAAGACTGTTTTTTAATTTTGAACATAAAGCATGTATAATCAATCTTACAAATATTGACATACTAACCGATATTGAAAAGTTTCTCTGTTCACTAGATTGATCTCTATTTCGGTTAATTTCCACATTGATGATATATTTTGCAATATAGAAAGCAAATTAAATTGCAAAAATGATAAAAAAATGGAATAAACAGCTCAAGACAAATCAAAGGAGAAAAGTTTACTTCATTATTGTATAAACATTTTTTTTTATTACATCTTTTTTATAGTGTAAAACAAAAGACATTAGCTTATCTGAAAAAATATTATCATGTCATTTTTATCACCTCATCTGATAAAGGCAAGGTGACCGTCATAATGGAAAAAGAGAATATATTAAAAGGACTACATCATTATTATCTGATTTTATGTATAAAAAAGAAAAAAATGTCTTTAATAATACAAATTTAGCAAATTTATAGATTCTGAATATGGTATGTTTCCCTTAGTTCTTTACCCTCACTTATTTACAAGCTTACTACAGATTTTCGAAATTTGAAATTATTTAATAAATAAATAATTTTGAAATCCCTGAAAAAAAAATAATTACAAAATTACAGTTTACGGTACAATTTTTTGCAAGTGTACGCGTGATATTATTATATGCTGACC
>JABFOX010001646.1:0-12595 GCA_022817665.1 Axea sp. ZL-2020
GATACCAGAGCAAATACCTCAACAATTTTTTTTTTTTTTCATTTTCCCATGACAGTTCCTCATATTTATCGGTTCTTTTTATGATTAAATGCGTATATATTTACGTTCTTATGTATACCGATATTTATTTTTTCAAGAAATTATGAGACTAAAAATATAACAAATGTAATGTACAAAACCATTCTGATTTTCTTCGACGAAAGTTCGCTGGTCAATTGTACAATTTTTTTAATGCATAAAGATCAGTATCAAATGTAGCGAAAAATGAGTAAACTTTTGTTGTATAAATTACTAGAAAAAGTTTTTTTATTATGCACTACTTACCATGCAGGTTCGTAATTCAGTGATACATACGGAAAAATTAATTCAGTGTTATTAAATCTGACAACATTTATACAATATTCATTATATTTGTAATTTTGCTTATTTTCTTCTACATATAAAATCCCCTTTTCATTTATATACCATCGATTATTTACAAGATGATAGTTATGAGGTCTTGTGTGGAATATGATTCCATAATCTGCATTTGAATAATAGACAGAAATAATAATGTACAGAAAGAAATTACACTCCTAAGTTACTAAATTCAAGTACAAAATTCTTTAATTTTCGATATCCAAATAAATATCTCGTAAGCGTCATTTATTAAATGCATAAAATGTATTATATTTTATAAAATGAAAGAAATATCTAATAATATTATAGAATAAATTTTGTTGTCTTTGTTTCAAATAAATTTTGTAAATAAAAATGGTTAATATAGTCATATGTTTATATAATTTCTTGTAAAATAATTAATTACTGTTATTTTAATATTGAATTTAAAAATAAAAAATCAGTATTCAGAAAAAACTATTTTATTCATAAAAACGTACCTTTTTCTTTGTTTAATTGTTTTTTAAGTTTATCTATTCCCTTTAAATTGCTGTCCATATTATTAAAAACGGTTGTTGTCACGGCATTGTCAATTATCCCAACATGTTTTTGATTGAATTTACATTGAGGAATGCATAAATGGTCATTGCAGTATCTATTAAATACACATGAACGAATAACCATATGATCGGGTTGCTTATACATTTGAGTTAAACAGAAGAATTCCGTGAATATCTCTTCAGTAACATTGGCATGTGTATATCTTACCTATAATTATAGAAATTGTTAATAATTATTAAAATTATTAATTATTATTTTACATAATTTAAAAGACAATTCATGTGTGTTATGCGGATACATTGTATTATGATAATTTATATTACAAAAAATTACTTATAAATAAAAACCATTTGCAATTTATAAATGTCTGAATTAATTTAAAAATAATTAAAATAAATTGAAATATATATGCATGCACTTTAATAACATATTTCAGTAGATGTATATAATGTTTATTACAACATTGTAATGTAGTAAAAGCTCTATATATATTTTTTATAATTACAAGAAATATATTATAAATTATATATATATTTATAAATTAATTTAAAAATAAACGCATTTGCTTACAATCTTGTTATTTTCTTCAATTACAAATTCAGAATATTTCAGAATGCGATCAACCAGTACTTCATTGCAATTTAATTTTGTATTGTAATCAATGCTGACATTTATATTGTGCTTTAAAAGCTGCTGCTTGAACATGTTATTCGGCATCGGTTCACATAATTTTGTAATATAATTAAAACTTTCATTGCTGTTACAGCAAGCGTTCACTGTAATCCAATCGGATTTAACGAAATTTATTAATAAAGTAAATATAGATATTCGTATCCAAAATGCCATGTTCGCTTTGATGCGTAGAATAAAAATTGAAAGATGTCACGACTGAAACATGCAAAATATTTGATTAATATGAGTTACCATAATTCAGAATAAACGATTCATTTTTATCCTGTTTTTAATATTTCAAAAATACAAAAATATATTCGATTAAATTAAAACTAAAAATTATAGATGAGTGTTTTAATTTTTCATATTATTTGTATTTATTAAAAAAATATATATTAAAAGTAAACTGTAACAAAATAGAAATCTGATCTGTAAGTTAATATTAACATTCTTTCATGTATATTGTCAAATTTAATGTTAATCGTGATAAACATTTTTTTACCAATTTACTGGAAAATAAACAAATACAAAATAATAAACTTAACTGAAGTATAAATATATATCATTAGACAAAGCATTGTAATCATACTAACCTGTTTATTCATCTAATCAAAAAAAAAAAAAAACAACCGTTTTTAAGCCGTATAATAAAATAATCCAATTTTATTAACACACAACATTTAGTCTGCACATATTGTACAAATGCACATTTTCTGGGTCAAGAATAAAACAATCACTGATGAAAGATTCAGAATTAATGCTTTTATATTAGAAACAAATAATTGGTTTTGTACTTATCAGCACAACGAACATTCGTCATAAAATTAAATGACATTTTAATTGAAAAAAAAATAAAAACAGAAAATTCATCAAATATTATCACAATATATTTTAAAAGCACATTTATTTTAAAATTATTCAGATAAAATTAATACAGAAATACATTTGTATCGCCACTTTATGTAAATACTTTTTCGGCACTCATTAGATAAAGAACAGAAATAGATAAGAAGCAGAGAAATAATTATTTTTAAATATTCTGTATTGGCGATATTTCGATTTAAAAGTAAAGTGGCTTCTTTCGAATGCAGAAGAAAACGATATATGTCGGCATTAGAATATTAAACCAAAAAAGGACGAACTTCTGCAGATCTTTTCTCTTGTTTTAACATCGAATGTCTATTCGGTATTCTTGCGTTATATTTCAATTTCTTGCTTCAGTTTCATCAATGTGACAGAACTTTCAATCAGCGTAGCGGAACAGGAATTTGAATTAAAGTTCAGAAACGATAGAAACAAAGAATTGTTTCACATGACGTTATGAATTTCCCGGAAAATGTCTTTGGTACAAAACATATTAATTAACGATTAATACCCATACAACTTAAAAAAAAATTATACATTCGATCAATATTGACAAAAAGATAATTTAAAGTTAATACCGAAATTAAACATTTATTTTTAATATATATTAATTTAAAATAAATATAAATTAAATTAAAAGGTATCTAAAGAAGAAAAAACTTCACGGAGGAACGTGTCACAAAGTTTGTTTCAATTTTAATAGCCTAATTTTAAATTATTTATTTTTTCAAACGTAATGCTGAATGTGTTGAATAAGTAATTATACAAAAATAAGGATTTTTTATATTAATGACAAAAATTAAAATCGTTCATAATAAACTTGCATTTATGAAAAACATATAATCCATGTAATATGTCAAAGTAAAGAACTATAGTTTTTAAACACCATAAAACATTAAATTACAACCTTCATTTTTTATTGCATATATGAATTTTGTATATTTTCTATTAATAAATATGTCGCGTTTATAGGAGAGAAAGGCTAAGCGATCTAAAAGTAGATTCTCCGTACACACCCGCACACACAAACAAATTGGTAACTTCAAGAATATATTTTGAGTTAAAAAAGTTTTTACAGTAATAAAAGTATATTTTAATAAAATCTTGAAAATTGAACAAATATTCTATCAAAAAATTATCCAGTAAACGAAAATTGATAAAAATATTAAGAAACATAAAATTTCCTTATTTATAACTTATATTGTTCTATTTAAACAGTGCGATTACGATTACTAACCGAATATTAAATTAAATCTTAGACTATACGTGTAATCCGAGAAAACTGATAAACTTGATGAAATTTGAATTTTACTTCCTAACATTTCTGTTGATCTTCGATTATGGGATACCTCCAAATTTCAAAATTTCAATAAATATTTTATCTTGTATTTTTCAAAATATTATACGAAAAAATAATAAATTTAAATAATAATTTATTGGAATTAAAGATATTTAATTTCTATGTTTTTAACGAATTGTGTTAATTTAATATAAAATGTATGCTATAATAAAGTAAGATTTTATGTTTTACAATATTTAATATAAATTTGTGATATTAATTAAAAAATGTTAAAGGAATATTTTGTAACACAAACTTTAATATTTAATTATAAATAACAGTCATTTGAAATATTGTTTTAGACATTTATTTTAAAATATATTTCTACTATTCCTTATTACCAAGGGTCGTATTTGAATTTTAATTTAGTTTTAATATCATTTAAATTTAAACGTATTCACAATATATTTGTATTCAATTAATTCACAACCATTAAACATTTATTATATCAAAACGATATTTGGAAATTTATTAATTAAATGTCGAGAATCAATTCAATTAAAATGTTATTTAAATTATACTTATATCTATTTTACAGTTTGAATAAAATTATAAATGATCATAAGCATAACATTTAACAAGAACATTAACGTGACATGTTTTGTGTATTTATTATATATATATATTAATTAAATATTTCATTATTATCTTAATACTATATTGACAATAATTTACGATAAAGATAACATTAAATATAAAATGAATATTGAGCAAATGTTTGTTAAAAATTCAAAAATACATTTATAGCCATTCGAGTAAACGTGTTCATTGAAGATAACGTGAAAGAAAATCATATAATTTTAAACAAATAACTAAATTAGACGTTAATGGCAGATTATTAAGAAAATAATAATAAAACCTATTAATTTCATATCTCCTTTTAAAATATTTAGTTTAAATCGATATTAATATCATGAATATAAATTTTCATTTCTTCTTTTTTTATTTATTTATTTCGGTACATACATTTACACTATTCATATGAATTTATATCTGAAATTATAGTTATAAATTAAATCTATATTTGACTCTCACTTAATGTTATGTTCAAATATTAACTCAAATTCGCTTAATTCTACAATTTTGAAATTTATTCTCCGGTATGTATTTTTATTCCAAATTTATGTACAATTCCAAAATTCCATTATGTTCAAATTGTGAAAATAATAATATTCAATAAAGTATATATAACTGAATTAACAAAAAATTTTGTTCAGAAGAAAACACACATGCTATATATATCTGTAATTACATAAAAATAATAACTGAGAGTTTGCTTTCAATAAAAGGATTTGCACTCAAATTAGCATTAAAGCATTGTCCAAATTAGAATATTCAAACCAAAATAGAATGAATCAAATCGGTTAATAGAAATAATGTAATGTAAAACATCAAAAAATAGAAACACATTAAAAATAGTTATTTTTTAGAATAACTTGTACCAAATTTTATGTTCTATATATATAATGAATCTCAGTAAGTGAACAAAAAACCATAAGAATGGACTTTTTTTTTGTTTTTGGTCTCAGTCAGAACACTTTAATACAGAAGAATTTAATTATTAAAGGAATATTAATTTGGTATAAATAATTTAATATAAACAAAAAAACTACTTACTTTATGGTTAAGCAATTTCTATTTTCAAAATTGGTATAATGTGTTGAATTAATTTTCTTTCGTATTTACTTTAATTATATATTTTTAATACAAAAAATCGTATTATAAATCTCATGTCTCCAGTGTCACATTAATTTAATTTTTTTCAATTTTTGATTGCGGAAACGTGGAAGATGCATTCACGTAATAATCTGTTGACTTATACATAGCAATGATTATGATAACTCCAACGCAAAGTGATAAGGAGGATCACGTCGTACACACCTACCGAGCATGTCGCAGACTGTGATAATGAGTACCCATACACGGGTATCGTTGGGTTGCTCGTATACAAAATAACATTTTTTTCCATGTCGCATTCCTCACCCTCGCGTATCTCATTAGTTTAATGATACCAATTAATTATCGCGAACGTCATCGTTGGATTTCTCGATAATCCGATTATCATTCGTAGACACATCAGGCAATAAAGTCATTGTAACATGGGGAACTTACAATATATAAGACCAGAATAGTATAATTAAATTTAAGTACAAATGATTATATTTACACCGTTGCACGAGTTATGCAAATTCATATATAAAATGATGCTTCGTAATGTAAATGCATAATATTTTATTATATTTTATAATATGCATTTGTACGAAGCACAAAGTAAAATCCAATTCTAACGAATGATAATTTTTGAATGGAACAATAAATTATATTTATTGAATTAACTTTTTAACAAATTTTTATCAATGATAAATTATTAATGTGACTATTTCATAATGCTTTGAAGATGTATCTTAAATTTGTTTATACGGTACAATAAATTTAACACTAAGACAATTAAGAAGCTTTTAAACAAAGATAAATAGAACGACTGTACAATAAAGTAGAAATAAATGTATAATGTCAAAATAACTGCTTTGATTGTTTTTAGTGTAACTTACTGGTCGTTTCTGTATTAAACATATACTACACATATATACATATTTAATAATTTAAATTTATATATTAGGTTGGCATAAAATAATTCCATTATTTTTAAGTGAAATTCAAGACTTTATTTAACATGTTTCGGATTATCCGATTTGGATACAAAATGGACCGTTTTGTTTTATAATTTATTGTCATTTCAAAAGTAGCTTCATAATGTGAATTATGAAGCTACATTCTCTTACATAGAAGTCTTGGTCCCTATTGGCGAAAAAATCTAGTAATCAATTTTCACAATCTTCTCTTGATATCATTTTTTAACATTAGGGAAGTTTTGCAATGCAAGAAAAATATGGTGGATGCATTAAAACTTCCTAACCAAGCTCTCGGAGTTTATAGCGAGTCACTATAAACGTGTGTGGTCTGGCGCTGTCCTGATGGAACACAACACCTTTCCTGTTGGCTAATTCTGGTCATTTCTGATCGATCGCTAACTTCAAATGGTCCAATTGTTGACAGTAGAGATCCAAATTTAGCGTTTGGCCATATGCAAAAAACTCATAATAAATGATTCCTTTTCAGTCCCACCAAATGCACAGCAAAACCTTCCTGTCTGTTAGTCCTGGTTTGGCTACCGTTTGAGCTGCTTCACCGTGCTTTGACCGTGATCGTTTTCGTACAATATCGTCTTATGTGACCCATTTCTCATCTCCAGTCACCATCCGTTTAAGAAATGGGTCAATTTTATTCCGTTTAGCCAAGACTTCGCAGATGGAGGAAATTCGATCTATCATGTTTTTTGTGTTAATTGGTGTGGCACCCAAACATCGAGCTTTTTTTTTGTTTTAATATAGCTTTGTACAAATGGTTTGAAACTGTTTTATAAACGATCTTTAGCTCCTAGGCGATGCTATGACTGCTAACATGCCGGTGAACTTTGATTATTTCTATGATTTTATCGACATTTTTGACGACGGGCCTATTTGTGCGAGGTACATCTTTAACATAAAAAATACCTGAACGGAATCGACAAAACCAAAATTACACATAATTGGCTATTATAGTATCGGAACCATAAACACCCTGTAAATCACAACTAAATTGACCAATCAAAAAACTATAAATGATCTTTTTATAGTACGAAATGTCACTTTCTAATAACCACAAGTCTAAATTTGTCTTATTAATATTTTACAAGATATATGTCACTATAACGATCTAACGAAAAAAAATGGATTACTTTTTCCTCAAACAAATATAATAATGTATATTTATATCACGAAAATCTTTCATTTCAATTCGTTATTGAATTAACTGTTGCATAAATATAATATTTTTTCTAGAAGTGTTACATATTTTATTAATTAATAAAAACTGGTTATCTATTTCAGTAATAAAACATGTTGTGTTGATAATGGATTTATAGAAAATATGTTTAATAATTGCTTCTTAACAAATGTGTATCAACTTTTTATCGCTTGATAAAATTACCAACATGAGTTTGATGTTCACGTAATGATAGTAATAAATTTTCTAAGAAGCATGTCTCCAACGCATCAGATTTTCCATATTTGGTTTATATTATAAGGAAATTGTTGCTGTCAGAATTCACAATTGATTTGTATTTCGAAACGTTGACGAACTCTTAACAATCTCAGAACGTTGCGCAGTCATTTTTTGTCGCCAAACTTTAATCATTTTACTAATGAATCTCAGATAAAATAACATGTTATGTGTAAGAAAACTATATTGATATTTTAAATTATTTGTAAAAATGTAATCATTTTATATGTTATGATCACATATTAATAATTAATAATTTTGCATTGTTGTTGACAATTAGTAAGTAATTTTTATATAAATTTGTATGTTACCTTTGATCCCTTGTTATTATTATTGTTGTTGTTGTTGTCGTTGTTTTTGTTGTTTGTTATTATTGATGTTGTTGTTATTATTTCATTTCCATTTCAGAAATCATATCCCGTTTCAAATAATCAATTTAGCAATTGCTGCTTCTTACTATCGTAATAGCAAACCTAACGGGGTACACGTTATACAATTCGATTTTCTCAGTGGATTAAATTCATATTTTATTTATCACTTGAACATCATTCTAAATTTATTATACGTGTCTTAATAAAAACAAACATAACAGAAATGTTGAAAAAATATCTAATAGTTTAATAAACATAGGTTTTATACAGTATAAAAATAAGTATTTTTAAAGTAATTTAAATTTAAACACCTAAAAATATTTATGACTTTTCACACAGAAAACATTTTTATGTGATTGAAATATAAATGTTACATAGTAAATTACGTATGTTTAAGAAAATTTCTAAATTTGAACGTTTATTACATCTGCGAAACATCTGGAATGTGTAAAAATAATGTCGTTGACATTTGAATAAGTAATAAATAAAGTAACATACAATCAACTATTTTGTTTACCATCGTTTATTTCTTCTTTAAGATTTATTATTCATCATTAATTAATCCTCTTCCACAGCTTTTTATCGTGCTTGGCATATCAGTTATTGCACAGCTAAAATCTCTACCGAATATCATAAACGATGCATTTTTTAGAGTGATCCGTATCCTTGATCTGACTCCGATAGCAATGGTTGAAATATGAACAAGGGGGTAAAGGTGTTGCATCCCGCAACCGAACGAAATTGAAGCCAGTCACTATGAAAATTCGGATTTGGTTTGGGGTCCTGTGTCGAGTTGCTCGTTTAGGTTCATATCAGCGGGGAATTTGAAGTGCGGGCTTCGCTTTCCCGGGGGTAGGCGTGTCCCTATATTAGGTTTTAATCATTCAAGGGATGAAATTTTAGGGACGGAGGCGTGGTAGTCTGCTTCTCTGCCGGTTACACCCCTTCCTGCTGCACCTTCGCGCGTCTTCCCGCCGTCGACAGCGGCCGTCATCCTCACCTTCTACGCGATACCGTTTTCGATAAGTTAATCCAATTCTTTCGCCAAATTTACGTGCTTTCGTTCCATTTCGTTTCGTTTCGGTTAGCGAAACGCACTTTACAGGTGCGACATTTTTGCCATCAAAACCGAAATCATCCGCAACTTGATAAAAGTTTAATCACACGAAATTGGAAGCGACATTGTAATTGCTTTTTCTAACTGATGTAATTAATTTGTCTGAAAAAATGAATAATAATGCAGTATTGCTGTGTTTTTACAGTTTAGTTGTAAATTAACATTCAGAATTTGAGTAATTCAATAAATTTCGCATAAAATGAAAACAATTAAATGAGAATATGATGGATTTAAATAGTTTAAAAATAATTTCATTTCATTACAAATTACACATTATAGTGATTATGCATCATCGAAATTTATGTTATTTCATATTTTTGAATAAGTTGAATTTTGTACGATTACCTCATAGCACTATCTCATATATAATATACTAATATACATATATTACATTGTACATTAAGTTAGAATATATGAATACAAGTTTAATATTTTGTGAAATGAATTTTATTAACTAAATTATCTCCAAACGTTCTAATTGTGACAAATCAATAAACAAATGCAATGTAACGAAGTAAAGAATTGTATTAATTTGGTTTATTTTAATCATTAATGACACATAATGACACATAAATTGGTCATATTAATCATTATATTTGTGTTTATATTTATATTTATATCTATGATTGTATATTTTTTAATTTTAACTTATCTATTTGTTTTCGTTAATTCCCAGGTTAATTAATATATAAAATGTTATTTTAACAGACTATAAGTTTATTTAACAACATTATATAATACGTATAATATACACATGCATGCGAATGAATGACAAATTTCCTAATTGACAACTTCCCTAACCGTGTAATGTATATCTACATTCATAATAAATATAGATATACTTAATGTAGTTAAGGAAGTTATCAATTAGGAAACTTGTCATTCACCCAAATATGTACATATATGTATATATTTACAGCATCATATTTTAAACACCATAAGACATTATTGTCATAAAATATAAACCTTCTTATTTAACTAGAATATAAAATAGTATGTTATACATATTTTTACTGATTACGAAAACTATATTATTTAATTTACCCTGGCTATAAGATTAAATTTATTTGTATTATTACTTTATCCATTATAACTTTAAATAAACCCCGTGTATATTTATTCTAGAGTTTACAAAAAGTATAGAGTTTATTGTAAGTATTATTATACACTTATTAATTTAAGTTGATTAAATATAATGAAAACTTATAAAAAATAGTATTATTATTTTAAAAATTCATTGATTAATTAATACAATGATTCAGTTCGTACAGTTTTTCATATAAAATTTAATTTTAATCATCTGCATGCTGAATACAATTATTAATGACAAAAAATATAACTTCGAATAATCTCTCTCTTAAACAAAAATTGGCAATACTAGTATCTAAAAATATTACATGAGAATTACATTTATAAGAAACTTATTTCGACTTATTGTTTAAGTTATTTTTTTTTCACCATAAAATTAACTATTTTTCTTCTGTCCCGAATTAAATTGTCTTCGAAAAGCAGTTTAATTATTTTCTCCATTTACGGGTAGTCAATTATCATTTCCTAAGAGTTACGTAACTATTTAAACCAGTAATTAACTCGACCTAATCGGTTTTAAATCCATCAAAGAGCCCGGGATTATTTCATCGTCAACAACTCTGTTAGTTAATGGTCGACCCCCGAGCCATAAGTTCAGGTATAACAAGAACTAAAGTAAAATAACTCCGAATTCGAAATTGTCGTTGCCATAAATCGCTTTTGATGTGGCGCGCGGACTCGTCCGCTTGGACGATGGTTTAATCCACATTTAAAGGCTAGGTGAAGGCTGAGAAAGGTCGCGAATTTTCATTAGACTATTCGAAGAAAAGTAGCGCATAATAATTTACGTGGTTGTATTTGATTTTTCAATATTCATCTACGAATTAATAATTGTTGAAAATTATTTTGATAGGTTTAGTGAAATCTAGTATGAGATTTAAGTTTTCGTTGATCACATCATTTTTATTAACTTTATTGCACTTCAAATAGTCTACTTTGACTTCACTTACTAATAAACGTTATTCTCCTAATACAATCAATAGAATCGCTCATAATACTAAATTAAACAATAAGGCTTGATAGAGTTATTCTGGTAGAATTGATTATACTGTACTGCAATAATGAGAAATTCATCAGTATATTTATTAAATTTAATTATTATAATAAAACTTATTAACGGTTTAAACATTCAATTTAATTATACATAAACATGCAAAAATATTGTTATAAAATTGTTTTACCTTTATAACGGTACAACAGATTAAATATATTTAAATGTACATACTAAAGCATATAAAAATGAGGACTGCTAAATTTTTATTGGTTAAATTAACAATTTTGATTTATTTGTAACTAAACGAATTTTATTGATTATACTAAACTTATTTTATTTTATTGTATAATTTGTAAGATATTTTTGTCGTGGTTTTACAAAAGCACATTCAACTAAATATTAAATATTATAGTTGTAGGATAATTTAATATTACAATGCTGTATATTTATTGTATTATTTAAAATTTAATATAACATAACACCATAATATTAAAAATTACATTGAATGCGTCGTTGTAAAAACATAATAACATTTTTCAGTAATCTATTATAATGTTCAGTAAATTACATTTTGGAATTTTTAAACAAGTAATTTTTGATTATAAATAAAATGTCATACCGAGCATGGTTCTACGGAATTCTTGATTTCTGTACGCTGAGCTATTTTTATTAATCTTTTTATTAATACGTGCAATGATTAGATTATGACTAATAATAATCATATTTTATGACTTAACATGTAATAAAATTTATTTATATAACATATAATTTTAATAGCTGATAAAATAATAAAATAATTTCAATTTTGAAACGAGAAAAAGGAATAATATACAAGAAATATATCAGTTCCTTTTTATAACAATATTTGCTACGAAATAAAATATATAAACATTATGAATCCATTACTAAATTTAACTGCAAAAAAATTTTTAGTAATTACTCAGTTACACCCCCCCCCCCTAATATCCCTTGCAATACATGAAATCGATTTCGTTAGTTGATTTTAAATCTAACAGAACTAATAAAACTATCCAGAAATCATGTTACAAGCAATATGTAAATTGCACGCTGCATATCCGTGACCAAAGATCGTGAATATCTCAAGAACC
>JABFOX010001647.1:0-12594 GCA_022817665.1 Axea sp. ZL-2020
TAAAATGGCTGTCATGTGCAATCGGGGATCGCGGCGTCTGCGAAGTGCGCGCAAATGCCGCGCGCCTACCGAATACATTATCCAACCGAGAATTAAAAGTCCAAGTGATGTTTTTCATTTAACTGAGTGCAGTTTTGTTACGCAACGTACGCCCGAGATTTTGCTCTGAGGCTTTTTTTCTTGTTCTCTCTCTCTCTCTCTCTCTTTCTCTCTTGTTTATTTTCATTTTGTTTTAATTTTTTGTTTCTGTCTGGATTAATGAAGACTCGTAAAAAAAGAATTAAAAACTAAATAAAATGTTTCTCCGCCGAGGTACTTGTGTTGACGATTACACCAATTTATTTACTTTATTTCCCACTTGAATAAATTAACACATTTGGCTTCGTTAATTGCATAAAAGCGGTTCGAATTGCAATCGATTTTCATCGAAATTGTGTAAAATGAAAATTTTGACTAATCAACTTTTCATTTTTATAATAAATCATTTGTAATTAAAAATTGTAATACTGTTGAATTAATTGGTTTTAACACTATTAACTAACAGAAACTTAAAACGAATTTAATTTAAAATAGTTATTCATTATGATAATTATAAATTTTATACTTTTTTTTATTTGAACATCAACCATAAAAGTAATAATTCAATCTTTTATAACTGTACATTTGAATATTTTATTTACAATTAAAATTAATTTATTGAACTGTAATAATTTTACATATTTGTACACTTCATCTTTATTATTCGGTATATGATTAAATTTAAAAATTACAGTCACTTTTTTCCTCTTCAATTAACTAGAAATTTATAAGAAACTCAATAATTTGAGTAAATAACTTAAGATTTACTTTTTTAACGAATTCCTTAAAAAATATGTGATTCTGTAATAAAAGTTCTCACAAATTATAAATAACATATTTAATAAAATATTTTTTACCCGCGATTTTCAGTTGGCTAAATTTCTTTACTTTTTATCAATTTTTCTTTTCATTTGTTTAATACAAGAAAAGAAACTTTTTTCTGAATATTTCTTTTGATTAACTCTGAACATACTAATTTATTGATTCCAAACAATTATACAATCAGTGTAATAATTGTCGGTACCAATAAATGTATTTATGACTGATGTACTGGACGAGCAAACGTGAACGAATTAAACAGATATAATTTATTTAGGGAAATTCAATATATGTTAAAAGAGTGAAAATAACCAATTAATTTGAATCATTGCCAAACGAAACGCAAATTTTACTTCGAACTATTGCATTTCTAGTAAATAGTTAGTATGTTTCACTCTATCGTTATCACCCTGCGTGGAATGACGCACCTAACTATCGCATACTTGTTTAAGAACAGATATAATTTGTCACGTTTGTATAATTATTTTGTTTAAAATTTCGCGCATTACTGTTCGACTGTTAGACTTTTCGTTTCCAGGCTTGTGGCAAATCAAGTAGCATGCAAACGCACGTGCTTGCTGAATCGGATCGTGTATATTAATCATAATCCTGGTCTCTATCGCAACCAGTTTTCTGCTACATTAATCCAATTTCTTGAAGGGCGCGTTTGTTCCCGGACCCTAGCTGCGCAGCCTTCAGGCTTGAAATTAAAATGACAATAAGAGCAGATCCAAAGGGTGGCTAAAAACGCGTTTTCTCGCCAACGACCAATCAGCATCGGAGCCACTGAGCCGCCATTGCCTCGCACGAATTCGTTCCCTGGAGCCATTCCTTTTCCCAGTTTATTTAGCAACGAAGCCGAAGGTATTTGAAAAATAATAGCGCCGTCGTTTCAATAAAACTAATGCTGCCGCTAGTCGAAATAAAAGTAAATAAAAATGAAAGATGGGAAAACAGAAATCCTCGCGCTAATTCGCAAACAAAATGGTGCGCCTTGTCACTCGACTTGTTCATTAAAAGCACCATCTTTTAGGAAGAGATGCATTCAGAAAACGCGCTGAATCGAACGCAATTAATTGTAAGAGAAATCCGTTAATTGCGCTCTTTTGACTCCGCGTGCGCGTATTTTAATTTCCCTTTTTTTTCCTTTTAATGTTTTGTGTGTTGTATTTGTTCAAATTCACCGGTGAGGCACAAGAGTGCAAACGTTAATTACGTACTTCCTCTGAATGGCACTGTAATACGAATTATACATAATTGACTAAAGTCGGATGAAACCCTCGAAATGCACACTGTTTTTGAAAATAGTTCTGTATTTCGCAGTTATTACGTTGATTGTATAGTTTATTGGGCGAATGCCGTCGAGAGGATTTTACACTTTTATGTTATTCCATAAATGCTGATTTCAGAAGAAACAATAAAAGGAAAAAATGAGATACGGTTTAAGTATCTTAATTTCTTCCTTTTAATAGTTTAAGTATTTTAAATGATACAAATGTATCACTTTGTAGGATCATTTTATGGGTCCAAAGAAAAAGGTATCACCGAAATTAAATCATTCACTTATTTGACGAAAATTGTTTAAGAACAACACAGTTACTTTTTCTTTTATTTTTTTTATTTGTTTTTTTTTTTTTTGTTTTTTTTTTTTTTTTTTTTTTTTTTTTTTTTTTTATAGAGCATTGCACATAAAACTAACAGTTTATAAAATTAATTAAACTTAAATATTTCAAATATTACGATTAGAGGATATGATAAAACGAATGGGAAAGCTCTGATAACAGTCTTTTTAATTTTAACGAACATATAAAAATGACAAAGAACTGTTCAAATTGTTACAGAATAATTTTTACATTCACATTTATATTTATATTGCATACATTTATAATAGAATTAATATATAACATAATGTATAACATAAATATTATTTAATAAACTCTGATATCTTTTTCGATATTAAAATATCAAATGATTAAAAAACTCAGCTCTGCAACATACACAATTAGTTATTTAATATTTGAAATATTGTATTTTCAAAACAGTTTCTTTTTATATTATGTTATTTTTTTTTTTTCTTTCTTTTTTATGTACATGTTATATTTTCACCTCATAAAAAAATTGCTTAAATATAAATAATAAAATGAATTATATTTTTATATATTTAAATAATTCAAAGTAATTTGTTCCAATGATTACACACAGACATTTTTACTTACCAATATATAATAAATCAAATTAAATAAAAACGCTATGCGGAACATTTTATGTAATGTGCGCTATCACTATAAAAGCATTTAATAAATCTTTATAACTAAAATTCAATTCAGTTCTAAATAATACGTTTGTTTAAAAATAAATGAATTAAAATACAGTTATACACAAAGTTCTTAATCATCTAAATTTATTTTTATATTAATATGTTAAATGATATATAGTGTTACAGGTAATCTTAAATCAGAATCATATATTCAATATTAACTGACATTAATCTATATTATATATCCAGTTCATATGAATATTAAGAAACACATTATTCAAACGATTGTAAATTAATTGGAGAAGTTAACTGATAGCAGCATAATGGTTATTTAATTAGTTTTTTAAGTTTGAATTTATTTTTAATTTAAAATGTGCAATTATGCAAGTTTAAAAATTAATATTTTTGTAAAAAAATAATAATTCTTCAGTTATATTACAAATAATATTCTTTGCTTAATATAAGTTACTATTAATTAATTATGAATTGTATTTACAATTTTGCTGCAAGTTTCAAACAATGTTATTGTTCATAACTAATTTAAAAAATACTTTGAAATAAAATATATATTCACATTTCTTACTGGAGACAATTACTGGGTAAACTCTGATGGACAATAATGTCGAGGTAAAGATATTTACTGAAATATTATTTTCATCTTACGATTTTAAAATTATAAATTTAATTTCATTAACAGAAATTGAATTTCTGTTAATGTATAATGGTTTCTTCAAATATCTGTTTTTGATTTTATTGTATAAAATTGTACATTATAGATAAACAATTAATATTATCACGAGCTACCAGCTTATTTGTTTCTAGCAAAAATAATATTTTATTGTTTTAACGATATTTATAAATTTGAATTTATATAAAAATATATTTGTAATGAAATATACAATATAATCGAAATTAAAACGTTACATTCAAGAACCAAATATTTAATAATCATTGCATTTAAATAATTATATAAATGCACTATGTTTCGCTTCATATTATTTTGCAGTTCTCATACATACATTTCAATTTATTCGTATATTTATTATTCAATATTAAATGAATGTTTTGGTTTTAAATAATATATATAAAAATGTATTCTTTATACCCAAATAGAAAAAACAAACAAACAAACAAACAAATAAATACTTTACCATTTTTATTTAGTAATTATCACATAAATCATTTACGATAAAGTTAATGAAGGTTTTATTATAGATATATTTTTGTATATGATAATTTTGTAAGGTTTCCGACAATTTTATACACAACTTTTATTTTAATTTGCATTTTATAATATTTTGCATATAAGAATACATGAAGTCAGTTTGGATTTATGCTTAATACAATGTCCGAAATATAATAACAAAAACATGTGAGAAACTGATTGAATGGTTGAAAAAAAAATGGGTAATTTCAGTCTTATGGGGCATTAGTCCACCTATTAAAAAATTTTACGCAATCCCCCCGTCGCTTCGACCAGCGAATTTAGCGTAATATCACGACACTAAAAATAAACTCTACCACTTTTGGCCGGACCAAAAAAAAAAAAAAAACGGATTTTCTATTTACGATGACTATTTGGATTTTGTATACGGTTATACTCGTGGGGAGGTCAGAGGGGGTTGCCAGTAATTTTGTCGGCTTTATAGTAGATTTTTGGTATAAAAGAACTGGGACACCCCTCAGGTTTATGCCATTATTACGTATGCAAGTGTGCTTGGATTCCACCCCAGTGGAATATAGTAAGATATCGTTACCCTCTTGGCTATGCTTGTGTTTCTGCGGCACCGCTGGTTTATACCTGGGGTCTTTTTCTTCTTACGTAAATGTCATAAATGTTGGTGGTCATTGTAACCATTACGCATAATATCTTTATAATACACGTTTTTTTAAACGCAATATACATTTTTTATATTCAAAAATATCGATTCAGTAGTTTCCTTTACAACACTCCTCACCCTTGTAAAACAATGAAAGTCTTGTTGCAATGGCATTAGATTCCAAACAAAGATAAAAGATATTGAAATGAATTTTTTAATTCGCGTAACTTTGAGATATAAGTGCAATCTGCTAATGATAATAGTATTTTCAGTGTCGTTTTGGAAACGTATAAAAGCAACAGTAATTTTTGATTTGATTTTTCTATTTTCTAGAAACATTTCAAGAATAAATTTTACTGAATAACGATAAATCAAATTTGAAATGAAAGCTGCTCATTTTTTACAAAAAAGGTTATTTTGTAAAATATTTTACATTTCAGATTGTACAAAAATATACATTATTGTTGGATATCTAAAATAAATATTGAATTTGAAATGGCTAATTTATTATGAATGCAAACATAAATTCAAAAACATATACAATATACATTTTAATCAGTACAATAAATTTCATACGATTGAATTGTATGACTTTATAGCTTGTTAAATTGTTTCAACACAGAATAGAATTATTTGTTTCTTTTAATACATATTAATTGACACACAATAGAATTCAACTGGCATCTATGTCTATATTTCTGCAGTAATAATTCTGCGTTAAGATGCATAGGTGCGGTTAAACCTAAAGTGTTAAAGTATGCATTATTTTAAACATGAAATAAATCTTCATTAAATAACTTAATCTTTTTTTAAACATTATATAAAAAAATTTGTTCCATTAGAGCAATGTAGCTTATGTACAATGCGTGTACAGTTTTTTTAAGACTTAAAATTTTAATTATTAAATTAAATAAATTAAACATTGGATAATTAAGCATTGAATAATTAAAAAGAGTAATTTTAATAATTAATTTTAAATCGAAAACTAATTTATAAAAGTTTTTAGTGCAATTTTTAATCACATAAATGTGTGTATTTAATAAAAAAGAAATATACAATTAAGTTTGGAACATGCTTCGAATCTGACATGAGCATGCTTTTTTGACTGTCTTCAGAAAATTGTTCACATTCATTAGAAGCATCCTGTTTTAATTTTTAGTTCTCTATTGCTCCTATACGGGATATCCTAACGTCTCAAAGTCAAATGTTTTATAAAATACATTGAGAATTTGACCGAAAAAATAGGTGCCAAACATTTCTTAAAGAGCTATTCAACGATACAACAACTGACCTTTTTTTTCAATTGACCCTGGGTATTGGTATGGGTGATACATTTAATCTTAAAAATCTTAATTAAACTCCTTCATTTTCAAAGTTGATTTGAATTTATCGAGAAAAAATACACTAAATTGGCCCCACCACCCTCACTCTATAGGGGTGTGTGGTAACTTAAAAAGTGAATGAATACTCAACATTTTTATTAGGGTTTCATGATTATATTTCGAATAGTATTTACTAAATAATGTTTACGATAGTTTAGTTTTTTTCTTGTCTTGAATTCGGTCCGATTGGATTCTTATTTTGCACGTTGCTTCTGGTCAATATTATAATTTTGTTGGAAAAAGAAAGACTAGGTATTTTATTTTTCATCATTATTCCTTAAATTTATTAAAGCTCAGTGTCCAAATAAACAAATGTTTCCCGTCGTAAAATATCAGTCGTATTTGCTGCAAATTAAAGCAACATACTCGCTTTTGTATGAACAATCTTGTATAACAATATAAATATACAAATGAAATAGATGTACAGGTTCATATATTAAATGTACGAAATTCCATGTGCTCGTGTTTGATACTTATATATGTGTAAACGAAGTACTATAAATATAAAATAATTTATTTAATTAAATTATAAATGATGCATTTGTAAAATATTATTGAATATTTTGTATTAATTACTGTTATCTTGTCGGTCTTGAATAATACAATTATTAAAATGATTAATTTGTACATGAGTTTCTATATTGTCGAAAGAGTGTATTTTACATAATTAGATATAAACACTGTAAAAAATTAAAATACATTTAAATTTATTTCTTCTTTAATGAACAGGACATGCAAACATTTAATGTTTGGTGATGAATAAAATATTTTTACGTCAAAAGATTTCAAACAACAAGATAAACCTTTTTATCTTTTGAATAAATAAAAAAAGAAAATTTCAGAAATGATTGGTAATATGTACCGTATCATTGGCCTTGATCGATAAACATGTATAGGTTATTATTTTCCTGTCGATCAAAGATAAATTATAATGAACTGTAGCATTAACTTTAAACACCTTATTGTTGAGAAATATAATATATTTATTGAAATGAAATATTGCTGTTTTATTATATCATCACACAGTAAGATATTTTCTCAGAATTTTGTAATTAATCTATTACTATTAAAATGTATTATGCTACACTGTGCTGATTTTGACTCATCTCAGAAAATCTTACTGTGTTTAAAACATATATTTTATCAAATTTATTTAAAACATCTTCATTCATTTTTGATCACTTCAAATGTGAATTCCAGATGTTTTTCACTAAAAATTAAAAAAGAATGAGTTTTATGCTTAACAACATTCTTCTATAATGTAAGAATCGACGTACACAGTTAGCTTGTTAAAATTATTAATATTTATATTTGTACATTACTGATTACATATATTAATTTTTATTCATACATTCTTTATTCATACATAATTTAATCATACATTAATCAAAGTGTTGTACAGCTATTAGTAATCTCTATCAAATTCATCTATATATTGTGACAGATCTACGGATAACCCTGTAGACGAATATTTATACATAAAAAATTCGTGTGGACTATTCTAGAAACTTAATAACTGTCTTAATAAGCGTATTTAAGATTTGTTTAAACCGATTAAAATGTATGCTTCTTATAAATTTAACAGCAGAATAAAATCAACGTCTGATTAAATTTTCGGCATAATTAATTCGGCAATTCTTATCTTTATCAAACAACTATTTATGTAATGTTTCTGTTAATTTGTCATATAATTTATTATCTGTTAAACAACTTAGTTGTATTAAAACTATACTACATGTATAATTTTATGAAAAGAATTCGCATTTAATAAAAGCATTTCGTTAAGTATCATTTCATTTGAACTTTTTCACAAGAATTCCAAAATTATGCTTAATGCAGTTATCATTTGATAAAGTTAATTTATTTCAATGTCAATGCATTTATGAACAACTGTGCTTGTGTCAAGTTAAAAATGATTTTGTAACTGTAATTACACAGATGAGTTATTCCGAAAATTCAGCAGTAAAAGGGCTGATTTGCGTAAGCATCAATAAATATTTGTTTATATTTATTTGAATAATACAAGAAAATGGTGAATAATTTGAAATAGTAAAGAAATATTTTGAATAATGATTTTATAACCATTTGCATTATTTTTATTTCAAATAAAAATGTTTGTGTTTATGAATTATGAATGCGATTGCATTTATAATTGACTTATAAGTGCGCTCAGTTGTTGTTTTGTCCATGAAAACACTGATTAATAATTATGTAAATTCGTCGTTCGAAATGGCTTGTTGGATTGCCCTAATTTCTTTCATAGCGCTAAGTATTAGCGACGATGGGAGCTGAATGCGTAAAAGCGGGCACCCTTCGCCGGCAAAGCACGACCTTGCCTTGGAACCTTAAGGAATTTGTCATTGTGTTTTGGGCGTGCATTGATTTGCGTTGACGTATCCAACTGGGCGTCCTATTTGTCCTGTGAAAAAGTCTCATCGACTGACCGTTGACCAAGCGGACATCTGTGATCGACGGTAGTCATATGAATAATTTTACGCACTCTTCAACGGACTAATCGAATCAAACGATCTACACGATTTTTCCGCTTCGTGTATTTATAATTCCGATGATTCGCGAATGACTCGTTTGACTGAAAACATATGGATGAACAGCGTTAGATAAGCCGACAAAAAATCTTCTCGAATAATGTAAACATTTTGTAATGCAAAAGCGAGATCGGAATCACACAAATCATGTTTGACGAAGCCAGTCTACAGGTAGTCAGCTACCGCGGTGCGTTTGATACAGTCGATTAGGTGCTAATCAATATGCGGCTGTCGGAAAGCACGTTTTTTAATCGAACAACCAAAATACCTTTTTACGAAAATCATTCATTCCGAGTACCTATTTAATTGTGTCTTCGCTTCTCATGAAACAATCCCTTAATTACCATTAATTTCATGGTGTATCTATCATAAGTCGGGGTCAAGAAACAAGGCAGATATATCGGAGATTGTATAACAATAAATAACGCTTTACGCGACTTAATGAAATATTAATGTTAGCTATGATCGTGGATAAACTTGAGATAAATTATACCGAATGATACGCCGAGGAATTCGGATAATTTGTAGACGTTTGAAACGTTTGAAATGTTCACAGCTGGTAGTAAATTTTACAACAATTTTGCTTAAAATATGCAAAAGTGCACCGAGCATGCGCCGTTGCAGCGAGTGTTTGAAATAATCAAATTGGACGCGGCCTTTTTTCATTCCCAGAGCCTTGAAATGTAAATGAAAAGAATATTCATGAAAGGGTGAAACGATTTTGCGCGGATATTCTCGTTTACCATAGTTGGCAAATCGGTTTTTCGTGGTCTACTTGGTCGAAGCAAAGTGCACGGTGCATCCAATATGCAATAAACATACGCCGATTTTTGACGTATTTAATAGTAACGCGCTCGTATAATGTTTGACATGCATGGAAGCCTTTTATGGGGATGGGTATCCTCGAGTTCGAGCCTCCGGCGGTTCTCAATGTTTCCATATATTTTTCCGCTCTTCAATGAATTTCCATTCTTCCGCGGTTCATTTATCAATGCTACTTTTATTCGATGCTTTGTTAACTACTAATTTTCGTGTTTGATCATTGTTACGCAGATGATTTCCAAATATCTTATTTTTGAGTAGTCGGTAAATAGATTCAAACATTTGTCATCTCAAACAGGTGCTTCAAACTCCTCTCATTTTTATTCTTATTTGTACATTGTAAATTATTTCCCGTTAAGCAGCTATTGCTATCTAATTTATTTTTTCGTCATCGCTATTATTAATTAATCACAAATAAACGTTATAAATTGATAGGGATTTTTATAACTCGTTGATGAAATTATTTTTTGCTAAACACAACGCTACTTAAGTGATTGCGTAGCAACAAATCGTGCGTGTTATAGACACAAGTTGGTTGAAAAGGTGCGATGCTATCTCATTGAGAACCACCTACCTCGAGGCATACAGCCAGCGGTTAATTGCACGTCTGCTGCCTACGTTCATGGAAGGATCCTTAAAGTTGGCTCGGGTCTCTTGCATCTGACGGAAGCTGCAAGAGAAGATACTCTGGCGGAAAGAAGAGAACCTTTCGTCCCTCTTCCTCTGTTTCTCTTTCTCTTTCTCTTTCTCTTTCTCTTTCTCTCGCTCTCCTCTCTCGACGACGTTGCGCTCGACTCGGGGCCTGCGAGAATGCGTTGTACTCTTCCTTCGTCTACTCTGCAACGATTCGTTTTTTGATTTACGATCACGCCCGAAAGAATAGCGATCGTCTCTACGTCCGGATTATAAAGTGCATAACCCGCGTATAAAGTCTATAAATGTCGCATTTTTATCGTAAAATGGATGCTCATTTTTCAGGCGGCCTCGCCGAGAAAAGTTGGTTGTTAGTACCGTGCTTCGAAGTACCTATAATAGTAATTTTATACGAGAAATTTAGGATGATTAGAAGTCTGAGGGGCGTTTATTAATGGAACGCTTTGGATTTTTCATTTGATTAAAACAAAGTAGAATTACAGTTATTTAACAGTTAGAAGGAGTTATTTAATCACCTCATTTTTCAGTCGACTACAACTGTGTATATTTTATTTTTTTTTTTTTTTATTTGCAGTAATAAATATTTCAATATCGTTAAATATTTGTTATACCGAGCGGTAGATAAACTAAAATATAATTTTGTCCTGAAATTAATAACGTATTTAATTTCTTATTTAACTCTTACAATAACTCCATTAGTGGTGTATCGTGTTTCCATCTCTATCATTTTTATGCACTTTTTTTATGAATATTATTTTCATGCGTAATTTTAATAGTTTCGGTTCATACAAAGAAAACAGGCGATTTAAGGTTTTGTATAAATTAGAAAGAAAACTATAAGTGCGTAAAAGAAAGAAAGATATTATACATTTATATATAGTATGTTAAATTAATAATATGAACGTTCGAAACATTTACTCAAGTATTTTACGTATAGTTAACAATTTATTTGCTTAAATTTTTTCTTTATTATATTTCAGTTTTATATATATATATATATATATATATAATAGACTGATACTTCCCAATATATACATTTAGGGTTTTTTGTTTAAATGTAATATCAAAAAAGAACGGAAATTAAAAGTACACTTTGATGGTCTACGAACTTCGTCAAAAACTTTTGGCATTCAATGGGAGTATCTATTTCTTGAACGTGAAAGTTTCCTCCTTCTGCACATGATATAAATTTATTATTGTACAAATTTAAATTTTATATTTATATAAATAATACAAAATGCCATCCATCTTCAGAATGGACCAATAATTTGGCATTATTTTGACAATTAATGTATGTTTAAACTAATGTTAAACTAGTAAATAATGTGACAATTTATTCGACCATAGTCTGAATCCCGACAAAAATTCCAATTCTTACAAAACTCTTTGTCAGACGTCTATTTTAATATTGTTGTATAGTGTCTGTTTCATTATTCTTTCGCCATATTCATACGTTTTCATGCAGGGATCCATGCTGTAAATGCGTACTTTTTCCTTTCTTCTCAAATTAATATAAATACATTTCAATTTATAATTTCTATAAATTAGGTCTGATTGTCAGGTTTATTTAAATTTTATAAATCAACTTCCTTGATGAACTGTAATATTTATATGAAAAACAAGTGATAAGCGACTGTGTTGATTTAAAAATTAACAATAATCAAACAATAAAATAAACATGTTTACAAAAATGTGTGTAAATTGTTGATATAGTGTATTATTAATACGAACATTCAATAAAACGCCTTTCTTAAAATGCTTACAAATTAATGGTTTTAAAACTGGTGCATTTCCCACCAGATTTGAAAAAGAATGCATTCGCTCAACATTTGAAATTTCAAGAAATAAACTGTTTAAGTGGTTGTATGTATATTTAAAGCAAAACACTTAATTGTTTCAATTGAATTGATTATTTGGATTATAGAATACTAATTGACTATTAAAATGAAATTACTGGGTTTTATTTTTTCTTACAATTTATTTATTGTATATTTTGACTACAATCACAATTTCCCGTTCATTCAAATATAAATTTAACTGATTAAATATAGAGAAAAAAATTATTTTGTATCTTCATACATAGTGAAAATATAATGCATTACTTTTTATGTATTAGCAGTCTACAGATGTTTGTACTGTACTTGAATTTTTGATTAACAACAAGACGTGCACTTCATAAGCAAACAAATGATAAATTGAAAAATGAAAAATTGTAA
>JABFOX010001648.1:0-12593 GCA_022817665.1 Axea sp. ZL-2020
ATTAAAACATTTTCAGTGCATTAATATTTTATATATATCTATAAAAGTTGTGTGCCATTATCTTTTTAGTTCAAGTGTGTTAATTAACTTTTATATTACTGTGTTTTTTAATAACTGTAATTATGATTTTTATTTTATGTATTTTATAATACCTCTTTAATTTAACAAAGTATATTATAACGTTGATTTTTATGTTTATTATAATCATTAGTGATTTTAAATTTTTCTATTATATTTGTCCTTTCAGAAACTGACATAAATATGTAGTCGGTATTGTAGATTATTATTTGATTTAAATTTACCTTTCTTTTATTTGAATAAATGTATATTTATATAAAATGAAAGTACACTTAGTTTATTATTTAATAAATGAGGTTGGGTGCATACAGTGCATTAATATTGAAATTGTTCAATAACTTTACGGTATTTAAAGCAATAACTACCGTAGATTTATTGATGAATTTATGAATGATTTTGAAACAAAACACCAAAAATACTCATTCAACATAAAATTTGTATAACAAAATGATATTTTCGAATGATTTATTTAATTACATTAAAATGGACCTTAAAATTACCTTAAAATTGAAATTTAACTTTTTTATATATTTTGTTTCTAAATTACACGTGCATGTATGTATGTAAACACAGATTGCATATATGTTTTACATGCGTGTATCATACATGTAGCATAACGTGTTATGCATGTTATATGTATATATATATATATATGCGTATATAAGAAATATGCTATATATTACGAGGACGCATAACATATATGTTCAATGAATATATTTTTAACACGCATGTTTCATAAAGTCATTTAGCTGAATGATGTTTCAAAGTTTGATTTCAACATTTTATCTTCTTTCTTTTTACTTTTCAAAAACGGTATAAAAGAAGCATAAAATGCATGCTGATGTTTACTTGGTGTCAACTTACATTAAATTTCATTATTTTATTCACATAGCTGTACATTTTTTATTATTATACATTTGAATAATCACACATATACACGTACACAAATATATAAGCATTAATGTTGCAAAACGAATGCATGAAAGAGTTCATTTTGGAGATTCAAAAATGTTAAAAGATCCTTTTTCAGTGTTGCCGATGAAGGTAATGAAACAATTACTCGTGACTGGGAAATTTTATAGAAGAGATTTTCGCAAATCTCATTTTCTATACGTAATTTTGATCGATAGTTTGTGTTGGAGGGAACACTAAAAATTTATATATTTGAGCATCAATCTCGCGTTAGTAATAGAGATGGCTTTTTATTCAAGATTGGAATAGTTGTACAAAAATTCATATAATGTATATGTAGAATCTTTATAAAACAGGTGTCAAGCGCATTATGTAAGAAAATGCGACACATGATATCATTTATTAAAAAGATAAATAATAAATCTGACATTTATTATAAATTTCGTGTAAATGTTGTAGAATCTGAAGTTTGTAAATGGAATCGATGTTTTACAGTTATCTCATAAGCGTTTATTGGATATTTGATGTCCTTTTGGTTGCATCATGAATTTCTTTTCAATTAATCAATTTTTATTAAATATAGGCTTCCATGCATTATATAATTTAGCATTATAAAAATTGGATGACACTACAGTCCAGCATATTTTGCACTGTCCAATGAAAAACATGGATTCGAGTTCAAATAAAAAATTGTAATGCAAGTTTATACTGTTTTTAAATTTAAGTTTTATCATTTATAACTTTCTCTAGGCATTCTGAGATTTTTTTATAAAAGCTGGTTTGTCGCAGTGGTGGTACCTTAGTAGAGAATTTATTTTATCTTAATCTTTTCTGCACAGTAATTTGGCAAGATAGATCAAGTTACAGTACAGTTTTCCTGAATTTTACACAAGAGACATTTATTTCCAATGTCGACCTCTAACTTCTCAAGATTAATATCTGCATTAAAAGAATTATCTGGTGGTTTTAAGTAAATTATTATTTTATTTGAGCAACAAAAATCTTTGGGTTAGTCTACAAATTTAAATTTGTTTCAGTGTTTTAGTCAAGTAATCGCGTAACTAATGTTTTCGAACAAAATAAATTCAAACAAATTTGAGTATTTGCTATTCTGTATATAGGCTTCGTTGTCAGTTGTTCGAAACGGTCGTGTCCACAGTTGGAGGTTTATAGTTTGTCAGGTGGTCGAATGTGATGGGTTGAGTATTGATTTCGGTTAATGTGCTGGTGTAGACAATTTTTTATTTTGAGATAAACTCTAGGACATCTCCATTGCTAAGATCTTCTGGGGCCACATATAAGCTGTTGTCCTCAATATACGCTACATTTGTATTTCACACGTATGCATTACATGGGTAGTATATAAGCATTATACACACTGAATGAATGAAAGCATGCATTACACGTAATGTACGTGTAACAGACGTATACGTTAACATTAATGTGCATGCATATCACATAAATATAGCCATACGTTTTGCACAGAGTTGTCGTACAAGGTTTTAAGTTAAACCAAATATAAAAAAACAGGCAACTTTATTGAGTATTATATTATACAGATGTATATAAATCCATGCATAATGAATTTTATACTCATGCTATATGCAGCATGATTAACATACAATTTGTTTGATATTTATATCTGTCCATAATGGTATCATATATTCGATAAAGTTGAATGTCTAAATGGTTAGAGATTCTATATCTATCGTGTTCATGTGATACGTGCGTGTAAAACCAATGTGTAATATGTGGTACATATACACGTTATACGTATGTGCTGTTTTTATGGGTGATGTCTTTGTTTGTATTTTAATAGCATAGCAGTGGTGATTACTTAGACGGACAATCAAAGAATAGTGGTTTATTATTGATCCTCTATCAATTCAGAATTAATTCATAATTTTTCATCTTGTCACACCTTGCAAAACTGATGGTGTGATTTGTGTGGATGGCGCACTAGTTATTTATCATGAAACTATGATCTTTCTTTTCTCAAAATCCAAGATGTAATGATTGCAGTTAGGATAAAAAAATCAATAACTTTTAAAATACTGAAACACCATTACAAAAATTGTCAGTTATAATTTTGTATTTAAATATGTGCATATTATAAAAATAATTGTTTTTATAGATATTCTTATAACGTTTTGTATTATTATTTCTATTCTTTTAAGTGTAATAATAAGAAATGAAATTTATTTCATTTCTAATCAATTTCAACATAAAGCTATAAAAAGAAGTATATGTTGTGCAAGCATTATTTGTGGTTTTGTATATTTTGTAAAAAATAAATATTGCACAAAAATATTACATTTTATTATACAGTTGATATTTTGTGTGTTAAATCTACTTTCGTTTAGTTTGCAAATTGAAATAATTGATATTTTATTTAAAATAATTAAGTTGCATGAAAACCACAATTTCCAATTATTTTACGAAGAATTTATGCATTTGGAGAAAAACGATAAAATTAAATTATTTGTACAGTTAAAATAAAATTGTTGAAATTATAATTATCTCCACATTTATCAAGAATGTTTCAAATAATATTAAACATTTTACAAAAAATATTAACACATGTATGGAAAATATAGACTAATTTCAGACTTCGAGACGGAAGATAACATTTTCTAAAAGATGTTTGGTTTAAACGCAGTACTAAAACTGAGATTTGAACTTGAAAACTTCGTATCATTAGTGACGCAATACATTAATGATATGATACTTTTTTTTGCAAATATTCAAATAAAGTAACTTACTGGGTGAAATAAAAGATATAATATCAAAAAATACTGAGCATTATCCTACTAGTTTTTGTTTATTGATTAATTAACAATGTAATTCAAACTTACGTCCCACACGAATATCGATCGCTGTCAAAGGTTCCAAATCTAACAGGAATATTATAACATAGATTATGCAACTATTAAAAGATCAAAATTGCATGACTTTCATTTACATATACAAAATATGAATAATTAATGTAATAAAATATTATTAATAATTGCCGATATAATTATTGTAATATATTTTTATATAATTTATCTTATTTTTGAAGTAACTGGATAAGTAATGAACATTAAATACAAAAAAATTCTAATGAAATGTTAGTTTAAGCAATCAAAATAAATAAAAGTAATCAATTTATTTTACGTTTTTCCATCTCATCTGGTTTACAAGTATGAGTGTACAAAATAATTAAATTGAATTATTAAACATTCGTTTTTATTTTTACCGATTTCAAAATGTTGAAAAAATGCATCAGTTGCGAAAACTATATTTAATATGTCGTGCTCCAACGGAATGACGTATAAGCTCCATAAACAGGTTACGTCGAACTTCGTTCATATACTCAGATCTTTGTCGTATGAACAAATTGTACGAGTTATTCAAAGTGGTGATTGTTATAATGCAATAAGAATTTCATTAACACATCCTTTATATTCCAATTTTATAACGTATTATTTATGCAAAGAAAATTATTGCCATGAAAATGAATATCCATTTAAATAAGCAACTTAGAAAGTACGAATTGAAAAATACATGATATAATCTATGATTAAGTTTCTAATTGGCATATTACCATGTAAATTGTAACACATTTGTTGATTATTTCAAGCGTGCGTAAATCCACACGGCAAAAACCATTTCACAAGCGCAATACGCTTGTGTAAAGACAAATCAATGGGCAAGTCATCTGATAGGACTTGACAGTAAACTAGTTGCGTCTTTATTTATTTCATTGAATTTATACAGTCTTTTTCACGTGTCTTCACAGCGCACAAAGTACACTATATTCGTGGATCCATTTTCTATTGTATTATCAGTATGTTTTAGATGTACGTATTTGTAATACAACCACGTGTTTTAGAATTTTTTATGGCGAAGTATTAGATTTATCGAAAGTTTCATATTATTTATTGAATCAAAAAAAAAAAAAAAATGGTCAATAAAGCATACGTACATTTATTTATTAGTAATCGTTATGTAGAGTTTCCATTTAATACGTCAAACAATATTTCCGAATATAACGATTTATTTTTATCAAATTATCAATGAAATGTTATTAATCATAAGAAATATTATTGCGAGGTATTTGATTTAAAATAAAACCACATTATTTACATGAAATACGTTTCTTACAACATTTGTCTTAAAGTAAATAAATATATTTATATTTACTTTGCATGAAAATATTATATCTCGAATTATAAAACGTTTTAGAATATTAACGTACTATTAATAAAATAAAAGAGTTATGGAATTAAAATACAAAATTTATTTTTATGTACACAAAGTACACTCTGTGATTATTCAGATTTAAAATTGAATTATTATTCAATAAAAAAAACATTTGTATAATGGAATAAAGTTTTATAAAATATGTAAATTTCTATTACGCCATTTTTATTGTATATTGCGTTCCTACCAAGACACGACTAGTCATGATTGGAACGCTATTGGTATCGAGTAGTGTGACCGGGAATGCGATAGATATTGAGTATATTTTATACAGCATAATAAGTTTAAAATTTAAAAAATAAACACACACACATCCAAACAAAATAATACGAATCGAAACAAAACAAAAATAAACAATAAAATATTAATAATGTTTAACATTTTTGTACTACATTTTATTCCATTAGATGTTTTCAATAAATGAAATATTTACATCTAATATCTCTTAACAACATTTTACAGACCTATTTATTTGTCTTTTTATATATAATAATTTGTAAATAATCAGATAGGTCTATAAATCGTCGTTAAGAGATATTTGATAGTAATAAAATAGACGTTCATTTAGATTAATGAAACGTTTGCAATAAAATATTAAAACTTTGTAATAATAAATAATTACAAAGATACATTTATCTGTTAAAATCCAGTGCAAGACAAACCGTTTGTTTCGAAACAACTTTTAGTTTCACATGATTCTTATACAAGCTTAGTCTCGAACGGATTAAGTTTTAGAGCATTACTTTTTGCCAGAAGCTTTTTCTCGTCTATCGCGCAATGTAGAAAATACAGCGACGTACTTATGTGTATACTTGACAGCTTCTCATTTGAAACATTTTACTTCATTTCTTTCTTTCTTTCTATCTTTTTTTTTTTGTATTGTTGAATTTCATTTAACTTGGAGTTTTCCTTCTTTTACGAATTACATTGGAAGTAGAATTACATTGCCATAACAAATACTAAGATGATTGCGCTTTAGGCATTTTCGAGTATTTGCATCAAGCGAATGAATAATTCAGCTTCTTGTTACAGAATAATTAGAATGAAAATTTAATAATTATGATGTGAAATATTATATTTAAAAATGTCAAATTTTATCAAACAAAAAGCACTTTTTAAAAGTTATTTCGAGAAAAATGTATATTTGTTTCATGATTAAACTTCAAATAAAAATTAATTGTTTTAATTTATTAATAATAAATTGTATCTATAGTGAAGCAATTTTCATGAAATACATCAAAAGAGAATAATACGGATATTCACACTATTCAATTCAATACCAAATTCGATAAGTTCAGAATATGAGCGTTTTATAAATGTCAGTTTAAAAATTAATATTTAATTAATTTTTATATAAAGTGTGATACATTTTATATTATAAATCTAAATTAAATTAAAATCGCTTTGAATATTTACTTGCGTAATAATGCTTACTAATCATGATGGTTAATCTAAACGGACCGCTCCATATCTCAGTCCAAGTAAAAACACTCCTGAAGCAATTTGGGGCAATTCCAGTTCACTTTTACAGAAGCCCTACGGCTCTTCTAGTGATACGCGTAAAATTTCTGTCACTAAAGCTATTCTTTTCTATGGATGATAGACTACTGGTTTTGAATGTGTTCACTTGTCTAAATAATTTTCTTTTTACAAACATAAAAATATTCATTAATTTGAATATTATTGATATTAAAGGTATAATTATGTAAACTGTACAACAGAAATTTTAAAATGATAGAAATCTCCGCTAAATTAAATAATTATAAAGAAAAAAATATGATAAATCAAAATAAAAAAAAAATTAATGAAAAAAGTCTAAATATAGAAAAAAAAGAGGCGATAGAAATGAAAACGTGTTGAAGTGAACAAATTTCCTCAAGGGAGTCACAGAAATGACGGAAGAATTCGAAGCTGTGAAGAAAAGAGTGCAAAAATGCAAGCACAAAGTAAAAAAGAATTATAAAAATATTCAAATATAAAAATGAAAAAACAAAAAGTACTGAAACTCCAAACTGCTTGCTAATGTCATTTTTTGTATTATCTTTTCAGTTTTCTGGATTATTTGCTATTATTTAATACAGAACAAAGATTTTATTATTTAATGCAGAAAAATACATTTTAAATATGTATTTTGCAATTTATTTAAGTCTGTAGTTTAAAAATAACTTATGCACAATATAACGGATGTTGAATTTTAATGTTAATATATTAATTTAAGTTTGTAAAATGGAAATAACAATTTTGCATTAAAAATTCATAATGTGTTAAAAAATACGCAAAACTCTTCTAAAAAAATTGTTTACAAACCATATATTTATCATAATCATTTGTTGTATTCATTATAACCAATGTTATAATAATTTATATTTACTGATTAACTTTGTAGCAGTATTTACTGTTATATTTTGTGTTAATCGTTCATTAATCTCTTTTTTTTTAAACAATTGGAAGTAACTACTTTAAAAAATTAAACGAACTTCATTTTCATTGATATAATCACCTGGTTATTCTTCTTTTATACAATTTTTACATAAAACACGTTTAAAATATTCTTCAATTAAGATATAAATAGGATAATTTAAGTGGAGGGTAGTTAATTTAAATAATGGTATCGAAATATCTCGAAAAATATGAAATGTACGAAAGAAATGTCTGAGAAAAAAAAGTTAAGATATTTAAGGGGGTTATGCGATTATACTTTAATTATATCACTCTTCACTTTAATGGAGTGGGAATAACTTTGATACCTTAAATATCAACTTGTATTTTTTACGGAGAATTCTAATTTTATAACGAAGATTTTAACCGAAAAATGCTTTTGATTTGCGACAGATGGCATTGTTATCACAAAAATGTAATAATGCGGATACTGCAATTTCTTTTTTCAAAAAAATGACATTTAACGTAACCCAGGATTCAAGTTACCCAACGATGTGGATATAATAGTAGTTTGTTACTTTTGAGGTGATTGCTTGAATTTTGTTGGATAAATTCTCTGACTTCTCATCATCGAAGTGCTTGTTATTAACTCTCGTTCTTAATGAATTTTTTGTCCTTCATGATTGATTTACGAGTGCTAAAATTCGAACCTTCAGTTACATATCGATTCATTTTTTGAATTCTTGTACACAGCTTAATTTCCAGCACAAGCACCCCAGATTCTCTCTATAATGTCTTCATGAGTTGTTGATACTCGTTGATAAACCTTATCTGTTAAGATACCCCTTAAAAAAAGTCTAGTGGTATCAAATGTAGCAATCCTCGACTTTTGAAATTGCAATTTAATGTCTTCCGCGTCATTATTCAATAATGCGCTGCGCTACCGTCACGCCTGTACGATATATTCAGTTGAATTTTCAACTAACATCCTCAAGTAATATTAATAGTTTATGTTGTTTATCTCTTCATGTTTCTTTTTTTGTTTAAAGTAAGTTCACAAAAGCAGAAATCAATCAGATTTTCACTTATGATTCTGCACCATACATTAACCGGTCAAGCATGATTATGCTAAAATTGTTGCATCTGGTGTGAGTTCTCCACACGCCAGTCATTTATATTATCTGGATTAACGTTACGGTGATTTATGAAGGCAAATTCATGTTTTAGACAACTGCTCCTATCATGGTTATTTCTCTAGATTCTCCAGTGATAGCATTTTTGTATATTCTTTTTTTAAGTTGTATACTTTCGTTGGTGGTAATAGTTGCAATAACGTTGAAAATAAAAGAAAATGCTTAAAAATCGAGAAGGTATAGTCATCAGTATTTCTTCTACAAACACTGCATATCAAAATCATTTCAATAGTTTTTTAAAGTCACAGGAAATATTTCTATGTTCGAAAGTTGAAATTATAATATTTTCGAATATATTATATATATTAATAATAATTTAGTCGTTATAATAATAATTGTTGTTAATTGATATTTATGTTTGATATCCTCTAACAAAAGAAAACGGAAGAAAAATTAATTTCGAGTTTATTTAACGAGTTGAGAATATCATTATTATATAAGTTATTATATAAGTAAGAAGTACATTATTATATAAGGAGTATTACACGGGCTAATTCAATTGATTTAGATATTTACTACATTCGACCATTCAAGACAAATAAAATAATTTTCAAATCTTTGTATTTATTTTATTAAGAAATTTTGAATGATTAGAATAAAACACTTGGAATGCTTTTTATAATTAACTTATTAATTTGGTCGTTTTTATTTTTATATTGAATAAATACACAATAATGCCAGAATAAATATATAGTAATGGTCTTATAAATGTAAATCATTGAGAAGGAATCATGACAGATCCTAACATTTGGGTTTTATTAATATTATTATTATTATAATTTTTATTTAATTTTCTGTATTTTTGTCGTTAATTTATTTTGAATAAATACAGTTTTGAATTTAAAGTAAGTAATTGTCACATGAATTAATTTGGAGTCAACTCTGTACCTTTTAAACATAAAAATAAAAGAAAATTAAATCAGCTCCCAAATTATATTTCGACAGGTTTATTAACTGGGTTGATAACATTAACATGTGGTGTAGAGAACTTCTAAGAAAAGGCATTCATACTACAGCGTCATCTATGATCAAAAAATAATTTGTAAGATAAAATTTGTTTCCATTGTTGCATTATTTTGCAATAAAATATGCAGGTTTTTCCTTGCATAAAAACTTATACAAAAATCTTTAAAAATATTAAGATTAAAATTTTTATAGTTTTTGACACGAAATTTAAATAAAGAAATAGATTTCAACGTTAAACCCATTCCTTTTCTAAGAGATAAGACTTTAATTTTAGAACAAATGATTAGCTATCTTTAAAAGTATTAACTTTGTCTCTGAGACATTTTTTCGTTCGACAGTTATTTTTCAATATAATTCAGTTATGTCCACATATCTGAATAATAATTCAAAGAATGTTTATCGGGGATAATGAACTTCTATAAAAAAACGTGGACAAAAATTTGTTTTAAAATGTAGTTCGTTAGGTAACCTGAGTGTGTCAATTTGAGAGTTCGAGAGTGTCAGTGAGGCTTCAGTTTTATAATTCATCTATAAAGTTTTACGTTTGAATGTTTGAAATCCTTTTACAAATTAAAAATACTATTATTTTATTATTTAACAATTTATTAATACAAAACTAAGGAAAAAAGTGTTGCGTAAAAAGTCAGTGTTTCGGGAATTCATAACCAACTTTTCCCCTCAAACAAATGAAGCGTTGGAAGATTAGTGATTAATGTTGATAGACTGGTATGATTTAATGTGTAAAATATGTTTATTGGTAAAAAAGAAACTACGAAAGCACCATTGCAATGAGTTATTAATGCAAATTATATATATTTCGTTATGTATAAAATAGTTGTATAATAATTTATATGCAGGTAGATCAAGTAGTACGATATCATTAGATAGACCGAGACGCAGAAGGCAGAATAATATTAAAATCGATCTGGGGGAAATCGGACGCGAAGATACATCGTGGGTGGAATTGACGTGAAATAGGGAAGAATGGCGTTCTTGTGTTAACGAAGCAATAACGTTTCGAGTTCATATAAAAAAAAATATATATATAATATAGTTTTTAATGAAATATATGTACAAAAATATTGATAAAAATAATAGTAAGAAAAATCTATCAATCAAATAAGTCAAAAACATGTCTGCTGTTGCAAAACAAAAGAAAGGTCTAAAGCGAGATACAAACTGACGACAGATAAGGTAGATATATTATCAATATAATATCAAAATGTTCGTTATAATCGAACTAAATTATTTTCACATTTTTTTCACACAAAAAAAAACTAATATTGTATTATATTATATTATGTGCCGAAACATCGTTATTCCCGGGCATTTCTAATAGTAAATTGAAACTCCTTGAGTTTGACACCTATCAGTGTCTGCAGCTATCAGTATATACAGAAGGGTAAGTGGTTTATCAATATCTGTTCGCGATGATGTATTTAGCGAAATTATCAGAATTCCTCAACTCAAGCTTGAACAAATAACACACTATAGCCAGAATACATGTATTGGTTGAGCTTTGAACTAAAACTGGTGTAGATTCTTAACTCTACAACAACTTTTCTTACAAAGTCCTTTTCTGTCATTTCACAAGAATTTATTAGTAACTTTATTCAATTTCACATAAATTTCTGAAATTTATCACTCTTCTCTACCTTTTTATTCAACAGAAACATTTTTTGTATGCAAGTGTGTTTAAAAATGCTTATTATAATACGAAGTGTTACTCAAAAATTTCGGGAATACTCCAATAAATCAAATCACATCTTAGTTGCACCTTATTCACCACCATCGCTTTCAAAGTAGTCCCTTCGAGAGTGTATATAACGTTCGCAGCGGTTTTTTCGTGAGTCGAAAACTTCCTAGAATGCATTTTTTGTAAACCTGTTTTGTGCCATATGCAATTCTGCTTGAATGTACTCAACTGTGTGAAATCTTCGGCTAAAAAGAGTCACTCGGTGTCAAGTCGCTTGAATGCAGCGGATGTCTCATGAAAAAGCCCCATGATATTCCATATGTCCTGGATAGTCTGCCTATGATTTTCCAACACCGTATTGCAAACAGCAGTTTCATTTTCAGGAGTAATACTGGTTGACGGTCGTCCTAAACAGGGATCATGGTCAATTAATTTTCCGCCATCTTTATAACGTTTAAGCCAGTTGCTTTGGCTTATGTATTAATTATTAATTATGTAAAAATATTAATTAATATAAAATATTAATATTAATTTGACAATGGCCTAGAGCATCTTCCACAAATGCTTGTTTCAACATATCATGTTCTTTTGCAGTAATTTACACATGTTGCACTCGGTCAACCGTCATCATGAATTTCGTAAACCACGCAACACACGACACTAGGAAAATACGCATAAAAATTAAACGCGACTACTTAGCACAAAGCCGCCTGGGGCATAGACTCACAAAGGATGTATGAGGTATCACCTGGCGGCGTTTTGCCATATTAGCTAAACTTCACGAACTAAATATACATTCTGTTAACTTTCGGATAGCACCATATAGCATTATCCTTGAACTCGAAGTCGTTAAGTGAAATATCTTATTTTCAGAACACCAGTAGACTTATTCTATAGAATTATTTACGGTATCATAAAAATACATGTCGCCATTTTAGTATTCACAGTAATAACTAGTCATCACGGTTTAACTCCGAACTCATCAAATTCACTACTTAGACAATAGTCTACAAACATACAAATCAACTTTTGGAATGCGTTTATCTAGTTTTGTCTAGACAAATTAAGAATATTATTTTATTATATATATATCATTTAAATATAATAAAAAAATATTCTTAATT
>JABFOX010001649.1:0-12593 GCA_022817665.1 Axea sp. ZL-2020
TAGCAATCATTAATGATAGTAAATCAATTACAAACTGATAAAACATTGAAATATATTCATGATTAATTTAAAATGCTATGTGAAATCATACAAAAAAACAAAACATTTGAGTGGTTTATTGCAACCCACTAAAACAAAGTCATATTATTGTCAAATAATACATTCACAATGAAAATATTTCTATAGTAAAAACTTACCACAAAATAACCTTTATTGTAACAAATTTATTATGAATCAATATATTAAAAAAAGATTTATAATATTAAAACATACAAAAATAAAAAATGAAAAATTATGTTCAAAAATCAATGAAATTGTAACTTTTCCACATTGTAAAGGAATGAAAAACTATTATTTTATCAATAGTAGAAAAATATATTAATTGTTAATCTATTTTTATACAAACTTATATAAATGTAAAAACAAACAAGTTATACAAATATCAATAAAAAATAATTTAATATGTTTTACATAAAAAATGAATTGTAAAAATTGTAATCAATTCTTTTAATTCAATATGGTTCAATAGGAACTTGACGTATTTATTATAATTTAATAAATTACTATTTAAATTAAGTACTATGTAATTTTTCTGTGTCTTTCTATATCTTGTTTACATCTAGAAAAGAACAAAATCACCATATAGAAATAAGTATTAAATATAAAGAACTTTATCATTAATCCGCTATTAAACTATAATACTGTAAAAGTTATGATTAATTATAAACAGGAGATTGGAAAAGAAATATAAATATAAAAACAATTGATATTATTAAGTAATATATCGTTTCCACTCTATCAACTAGTTTCAAAAAAAGAAAATGTAGAATTAAGATATTCTGAGTGTTCGTATCAGTAATAGATTTGTAAAAGAAAATTACATTCAGTCAGACAAGTTGTTATTTGTCGGATAGACTTGTATAAAAATATTAATGGAAATATAAAACTCAATCATGGTTATGGAATAAAAGCTGTTTCTTCAACGATATATAAAATCGATGAATGTTCTTGTAAAATAAGTAATGCAATATTTCATCATGGTACAAATGAGCCCATAATTATGAAAGTGGTCTAAGTTAAAATTGAAAAAAATGAGTTGAAAAGTTATTTTATACTAAAATATTTTAAACTAAAGTAATTCAATGTAATTTTTACGATGTTGGCAAAAATGGACCATTGGATAGTAGTTGTATGGATTTGTATAAATGTGTAATAATAATAATAAAAAAATTAAAATGAAACAATACAAATGCACACTATGACACCATTTGTATATGATAAACAAATGTAGAAAAATCGAAACTATTAATATTATACTCACTATATTTCTCATTATTATTCATTTCTACGTAATAAAAATGGTAACTATTGTATCATCTTATACGTTCAATACGATTTATGCATTAATGATAATAAATAATTCACTACTTTCGTTACATTAATTTTCTTAGTTTCTAAGATGTAATGTACGAAAATGGACCACCAAGAGTTTTATATCACACATTGTAAGAAGTTTATAACAAAGACGTGAATTTTTTAAATTTGAATTAAGATTATTTTCTCATATTTCTTTGGAAATATATTTAGTTTAATTCTGATTTAATTTTAACTAGGAAATAAATCAGTGATTTAATGTCATTTTCTATTTAAAGGTGAACAATAATAATTATAAAGATTTTTTGTAAACATAATCTTTTTTCTTTACTCAAATGTATATCACTATATGTTTGTTATTTGAAGAAAATAAAGAAAAATTGTTGTTTTCTAGAACTAAAAACATGCCAATAGAAATGAAACTTATTTTTCGGGAGATTGTATCTGCGTAAATTGTGGCATTTTTTTAAATTGTAAATATTTTTTGGGGGGATTTTAGTATGCAATAAAATTAACACAGATAACAAACAAACTCGACAACATGGCATCGTGTTTTTCGTATTGCGTGTTACATCTTTTCGTTCAAATAGGCTTATTTTAACTCGAAATTTAAAAGATTATAAAAATTAGCTAGTCTCATTAGAACAGATAATTGGATAAAATACAATTCTCCATTTGCAAAGAAAATGCATATATAAATATCATATATAATATCGTTGTTCATAAATATATAAAATACAACTACGGTTTTATTGGTAAAATAAGGCACTCAAATTCAAGCATGCATAATATAACAATCTTACACACCGCAAATTACAAAGTACAATAATTATGAGATAATGCGAACAGTGTTCATCACTTTGGGTCGTAATACGAGTTAATTGTTGTTTAATATGGACGAATATTAATTGTTGATTAATGTCCAACTTCTCCTTTAGTGAAATTTCCAGAATATAAAATTAATCAGCCTTAGCTTTAGATTGCTTGTGAAGATTGAAAATATCTCCTTCGTATATTTCAGCACTTCTGTTGTTTTTCAGTAATAAATTGGAGTAATTCTTATAATGACAATTAAATTGTACCAGGTAGTATTCAAAATATTGGGGATTGGTGCTGCTATCTAGTGAAGAACTCTGTGAAACTAATAACCGCCATCAACCTTGAAGTAGGTTCCCCTTCCACACGTAGACATCTGTCCCAACGATTCTGCCATTTTCCAAATGTAACCTGAAAGTCATGTTCTTTGAATGTGTCTAACACAGATTGAGTTTCTTCTTGAGTTCTCTCAATTGTGCATAATCCTTTAAACTTGATTTTCAGTTTGGAGAATAAAGAAAAGTTGCAGGGTGCCAAATCAAGCGAATACAGTTGGTGGAAAATAACCGTAATGTTTTTCGTCGGAAAGTTCCTAGTAAAAAGAAATTATGACAGGACGCATTATCATGATTGTTGCGGCGACTATTGATAACAACTGATTTTTTGAATTTTGCTCATACCAATGCCCAATATTAAAAGTCGATTTTGGTGCAAAATGTAGTTTTCTGAAATCATATTAATTTCGATAATAAATGCATCCGGTATATCAGTTCTGTCGTTAAAACGTGTGGAAAGCGCAAATATCGACCAAACACACTGAGAAGTTTTGTCAACCAAAACATTAAGAAGTAGAAATTTCATATTTATTCAGAAAGATTGCCTTCTAAAATTTTTCACTGTCGCTCTTCTCAAACACAAACTCATTAGAGTGCAACTGGAATAACAAAATTGAAATCACAATTCACTTCTTCTTATATTGGGCAATTTTTCTTTAATTTTAATAAAATTGTGTCTTTGAATATATATCATCACAGCATTCTCTAATTAAAATTATTAAAAGAGAGATGTGTCAGTCTTATAACATCAAATTAAATCATTAACATTGCCTGTTAAATAATTAATAATACAGATACGTAAGTGTGTATCTACCCTTACTATACCCATTACGTGGATATACCCTATTACACTTTGCAATAATTTTTCATGAATTTTAGTACAATTTTCATTTTCCATTATTAAAATTCGAAAATGTTTCGGATGACGTTGACAATCATTTTTTATAACAAAAACTCACGACGAGGAATTATACGCTTCGCGGCATTTATTTTGTCCCGCGTGCCGTTTATTTTGTAAGCTCGCTGCCACTAGATGGCATGTCCAAGCTCAATTGCGTCCTTCTCGTAAGAAATCCGGGTACCAGTTATTATGTATACCACGCAAGACTTTTTGGCCCCTAAAACATCTTCAGTCCCATATTCAAATAAGGTATTATTTTAGGTTTGTTACCAATTCCAGGATTGGTAATAACAGGGAGGGATTGGTAAAAAAAAAAAAAAACAGGTGTTATAAATAAGTTTATACAAAGCTGCCAAAGGTCAACGTGTCATTCTTTCTGGACATAAACAAATGAAAGATGATAAATAGCAATAGAATGATTTTCATTACAAAATAATTTTTTCTTGTGCATCAAAATTGTTATTAGTGTCAGATGAAATCAGCAAATAAAGAATTAATAATTCTTTATGTGAAATGGCAAAACAAATACAATTGAATTAATTTATTTTAATATAAGCACTGAGATAAAAGCATTACTAAATTGTAATTATAAAACGTACCATTTTAAACAAGTGTTTTTACATCAGAATTTCTTGTTAGATGTTAACATTCTTCGTTCGAAATTTCTTCCAGGACATTGGAAGTTCACGTCATTTCATTCGAATCTTTACGCGTATTGTGTTCCGCCCAGATTTTTAACTTGCTCATTATTTGGTGAACCTAATCTCACTTTACATAAATTTTCAATTCCACGACTGCCATTGTATCAACTACTTTAATTCGGATTGAATATTGGAAGTTTATTTTCTGCGTTCTGTAGAGATCTGCTTTATATTTGAGAAAATCCGATTTCGAAGTGGTCTGCGATGACTACCGTTGAGAAATTACATGGAAATCCGTACGGAATGTAATATTTCCATCCAAACTGTGTCTTACTTCATGAAATAAAAAGTGATAAAAAAAAAAAATGAGCTGATGCTATGCCCTGGTGACACTAAGCAGTTGCTAAAATATCAACGATGATAGTGGGAGAAAAAAAATGAGTACAAAAGTATTGATGGTATAAGTAAAAATGACATTGAACATTTAAATGATATTAATGTAATTAATATAAGAAAAGACAATAGCATACATTTTATTTAAGACGACAAAAAATAACTTGTAAAAAACTGCAAAATTATTAGAACTAAAATTAGAAAAAAATAAGGAAAAAATGTATATGAAATAAGCAGATTGAAAAGACCAATAGTTATGTTAAAAAATATTACTAAAAATAAAAGGAATTGAGCCTGAAAAAATAAGTAGCGATAAACATAAAAGCTAAAATTGTTAATCTAGTGATATTAGATGCATTAATTACATTATACGATAAGATAAATTTAATGTAGATATTGGCATAAAACATACTACGCCTGGTAAATAGTGTTTAGTATAACCAGTTAAATTAAATGTTGGAAAGGAGAAAATTAATTATGTAGCTTGGCAGCAAGAGAAATCTTTTGTATAATAAAAAAAAAAACTAATATATCACCAAAATATTGGTGGACTAAAAACTAAACTCATTGAGATTGAAAATGTTAACTATATTCTTCATGAATATAATGGATTAGTTTGGGTGGAAACATGATTTTGACATCTGATATACTTGACACTGAGTTAAATTTGCATAATTTCAACGTATTTGGACGTGGTGGAAACCCATTAAATATCGATTATATAATAATAGGTGGTGGTGTAACGATAGCGATCAAAAAACTATACTGTAGCATACGAAGAAGAATTCTTTAATCATGTTGAACACCTGTACGTTAAAACTGTCATTCGTAGAATTAACAGAATGATCGGTGCTGCACATTTTCCACCATTAACGACTGAAAATTCAATTATATCACATTGCTGCACAACAGAAAACCTGGATAATGTTCACCCTGATCTAACGTGCTTTTTAATGAGTCGTTATAATTTATTTAATATGGAATAAAAACCCGGCGAAGATAAAAATTGAACCAAAAAATAACTGCGTGCAAAAGCAATCGTAAAGATTTTTGTTGATACGTTTGGAATGTTGATTTTAGTCCAAATAAATTCTATATGCAATATCAATTGAGTTATACAAAAATGCAGGCTTAAGTTTCTCACTAAAATTCCTTCCGAATCAATTATGCAATGTGACACATTTTAATATTGCAGAATATTTTATTTCCCTTGTTTATTTTATAAAGAATAGATTACGTTAAAATCACTGGATGTTAATTATAAATTATTAATACAAAAATTGAACTTTTATAATATCATCAGAACTGTGCTTTAATGGTCTAAAAGATATCTTCTTGGCAGAGTTCATAAGTTAAATAAAAGAATTAGATTTTAAATAATATAACTGTGCTTCCACTAATCTCTTCAGATTTTCACTTGGTTCCTTTCATATTTAACATATCTAGCAATATTACTTTAGTCTTATATAACATTCATTTTCTACCAGTACAGATGAATTGAATTTTTTAAAAGAATTGATTTAACAAGCAATATAAAAATGAATTGCATTGTAATCTAAATAATATATCCGTGTGTAATAATTTATCTCAATGTGATTATCATTTCTTTGGTAAACTGAAGGAATCCCTTTATGAAATAAGGTTTAAAGATGACAACTGTCAAATAGTGACTCAAACTGGCTGGTCCAAACTTTAACCGTTCGGATATACAAGTCCTAGTTCCAAAGACAGTTTAAAGGAACAGGAATTATATGGAAAAAATAAAGTAATATTCCTACTCGATGCACCCACACACTGTAAAAATAGTTCAGCTGTAGGACGACATTATTTCCATATTTTACATTATTTCCCAAGTATTTTTTTTTTTGACCAATTGGCCTTTGAAAATTTACATTTCTTCTTTTTAATTATTTAATTTATTGATTTTGAGTGTTTCGACCTTTGATGGTTCTTATCAAAAACTATGACAAAGAACGCAAAAACAAGTATGCATATATGCATACTGTATGCACCATAATGCTTATATAAATTTACATAAATATGTTATGTTGGTTAATAAAATATAACTATATTTTTGAAAATGCACAAGCAAGATACACAGTTATAACGAAACTAAATAAAGATTATTTTAAAATAAAATTCCTAATACATTTTTGCAACAAGCATTAAAAAATCACACCAAGTTTGTCACTTTTAAGCATCTTTCTTTTTGTTTCTCCATAAACATTACATTAACTCTTAACAAATTGAGAATATTTTATGCACCTGTACGTTGTGTACATTTGTCATGTTGGAAATTGGACACAGATAAGCCTAATGTCGTTACTAACCACCGACTGGATTGAAACACGAATTTGGAATAGCATTAAAAAATATAACATTACGATTAATTTAAAGAAGAAATACATTTAAAATGATCTACATAAAAGCAGCAGCTTCTACATTAAATGCACAAAATGAACTATAAAATTGTGGACTCCTGCAATATATGATTCTGTTCCCAGTTTTAAGAGTCTCGCATATTTTCCACAATAGCCTTGGTTATTAATAATGTTACGTACAAGCAACGTACGACCCGTTATCACATCAGCTTGTTCTTGATAAGGGATCAATTTCGGATCCGAAACACCGAAAATGTGTAACATATAAATAATTCGTCTTTGTTATCGTCATAAATTTATAATACGGTAGAATTAAACAGACGTTGATCAATTTTTGAAATGTCATTAAAATACGACTGATATCAAATCCAATACCAATGTCGTCCCGCGTAATTGAAGCTAATTAACCGCTCCGATGTGACGCAATTGCAATGAAAATTGAATTGGAATTAGATTTAAAAATTGTAAATTTGAAACTTGATGATTGATTTTAGCCTAGGTGAGTTAACAGTGACTCAACTCGTGGATAAAAGTTATCAAAACTTCAGTTACCACAAAGCTTTATCGAAAATCAGTCAAATTTATATTCATTCCAGCGTGAAATTGCACACGACACAAGACTTGCACAGGCATATTGCACACGACACAAGACTTAACACAAAGTTCATCATCGTAAAACCAACAAAAACAATAAAACTGTAATAAAACCGTCTGCTCCAAAAATGATTTATAATTTTAAATTCAGCCCTATTACAGCTGTAAAATATCATTCAGAGTCATCGCGTGCATTGTTTTGTGAAATGAAAATTCATGCCATTCATTGAATTCGTTTCTTCAATGAGCGAAAATATACTTTACATTATTACCATTGTAATTATAAAGTGATTTCCGACATTCATTATAGATAACGCATTCAAAGGCGGAAAACGACACAGCGAATGAAATTATCCTGGACAAAATGTTTCTCAAAGTACGAATCTTCAATAAAGGACCATTCATACGCAGAAATGAATTTTTTTCCAATAATCAAGGAAGACGGGTGAAGGCGGGACGGGCGCTGGCGAGGAATAAAAGGCGAAACGTAAGTACCGGCGGATCGTCCGAAAGTTGCGCGAAATGAGCTAAAGAGAAATGCGAACGAGGGGTTAAAGTGCAAAGAAAGAACAAAACGCCAAGCGGCACTTACTTTATTTTCCAGTTCATTGGTTCCCAATGAAAACACGGCTATGTCTCTCGTCACAACGTCATTCTTTAAATCCATTCCTATGATCACCGTGAGCGAGCAGCTTCTGTCTCTTGTAAACGATTTCACGGCTTGAAGAGCTCCATTTAATTCGACAAAGTCCTGAAAAGTCAGCAGTTGCTTCAACTTTTTCAATTAAGTTCGACGATTTCGCAATAACATCCGCCATTAATTATTATTACGATCCGGAACTTAAAATGTGTACGCCGCGTTGGGAAGCGGTGTTTATCCGCTGTACGGTACATCTGAAGAATCGTAGTCGTAAACTGCGAAGCTGTAGTCGCACAAAGGCTACTTTTTTTGTGCAGATGTACGGCATAAACTTATGAGCGTGTTGATAACAAAATTATCATGGGTAAAAGTTATGGTATTCGTCGAGAGAGAGAAAGAGAGAGAGATAACGGATTTGCGTGTTTTAATGTTCATTTCAAAAATAATTACTTTTTGGAAATCGTTTCTTTATTCTTTTTGTTTCTCTTATTTTTCTCCCCCCCCCTTTTTTATTAACGTTTCTGGCGTTTCTTCCATTGATGATAAAAATAATTGTCTATTTTTATTTATTTTTTTTTTGTCATTTCTGATTCTTTTTTGATTTTATTTTGGCTTCATACACAAACATTAATTTTAAATTTATCATGCATCTTCATACAAAAAAATACTTATTTATATATTATATATTATAACTGATTATATAATAATAAGTAACTGATTTATTGCCAAGATAAAATTGCATTGGAATTAAATTAAATATATTTGCAACAAAATTTGAGTAAATAATTCTAATTTATTTTTGAACAACTCAGGACTTCGTCATAAATTATTTTTCATTTTATTGTGATATATTTTATTTGCCGCTATAAATGATTTACCACAAAAGTATTGTAAATAATAATGATTATTTAACGCTGAAACGACCGAGTCTTTTAAACAAAGACAGAATTACTGTACAGTAAAGTGGAGGGAAAAGTGAGCAATCAAAATGATTGCTTGGGTTGTTTTAGTATTAATAACGAAGTGATAAATTGTAAGTAGTATAAATTTTACGACTCTGAAAAGAGCTAAGGATGTTTGAAACTTGATTTTTTCTAAATAAATAACAGAAGATGAAAACGCCAGTGATCATGATTCATACACTGCCGTCAGTGAAAAAAAAAAACAGCGCCATCTACAATTCACTTATGAAGAAGAGAAGAAAAGAGCGTAAAAAAATACATTTAAATTAACTGTTGGATTAAAATAGACAGTATTTTTTTCATTCTATTAAGTTAATTTAAAAGTAATAAAAAGCCTTTGAGCTCGTTAGTAAAGCTTAGATGAGTTACTGTCTCAGACGTCCAGGTGTCGTTAGCTTCTAGACGTTATGTACTAAGATTGAAACAAACCTCTTGTGGGAAAGAATTGTTTCTCCCATTTGTGGGAACTCTCTTATCGTCAAAAGATGTTTAATATATTTTATCATTAATCATTAACAACTTGTAAACCCCCGACTAGTTTTCTTCTTTCAACGACAGTTTTACATCATTTAAAATTTTTTTTATTTTCTCTGAATTTTTCATTATTAATTTTGAAATTCAATTGTAACAAGAAAACGTCATATGAAATTTACATTTCGTCCTTAATAATTAATAATAAAATTATTCTTTGTTGACTCGTTGAATCAACTGAAATCAATTTATTTATCGATCAATGAACACAAATTCAGATGTAAGAATATCCTCTTCAATTAAATGGTCGTAACAGTTTATAATATCGAGTGTGGTGAAAGTATTTGTAACATTTCGGCACTGTGCATTTTTACACTTTTACAAACCACTGATTTATTTTGAATTTACAATTTGAGCCACGTTACAATGAAGAACCATGCTGATTTACCACGTTAATTTATAAAATAATTAATAATTACAATTAATCATAAGATAGATGATAATGGATGATGCATCGATGATCATCGCGTTGCAAAGACTCCATTCTCAAAGGTTAATCGGTTATGCGTCGATCGTGCGTAGCTGCATATATGCACACGTGTTTACCAAGGAATGTAAGAATTATGTACTACAGCCGCCACAAATATTACGACAGGCCTATGTAGATTACCATATTTAATAAAATTTCTTCGTAAAGTTGAAACTCTCGTCAAATTACCGAGCTTCGCAAACGTAAAATCAGACAACCAAAAACTGAATGTTCGTTGACCAAAATTTCGTTTTCGCAAAAACAATTAATTTTGAAACTATCGCATCACTCAATTTGACAGAGCCTCGAAGAAACATTCCACGAATAGCATATAAAACGTCGAATTGTGATACCGAGGTATCTTTCAATCGGAGCAGGGTGACACGAGTATTTTTTATAAATGGTTTTCGCGTCGGGACGCTTTCATAAATTGAATGCAAAATCTATTCTCAGACACGCAAATCCATTAAACGCGCTGCATATTGCATTAATAATCTGGTCACGTCTTTGATCCCTCCGCTTGAGCAAGGAACGTGATTACCTGAGATAGGCTTGGTCAAAATAGGAAAACAGATTATTCTCGGCACAGTGCAACGTACAGCTTCACGTTCACATTCCGTGCTGGTTGGAAAAGCTACTTCGATACAGGACGCGCAAAAAGAAACCCGAATCGATCGCCTTTGTCCCAACAATTACCTTAACCAAGATTGGTAATCCTGCTATTGGAACTCCGTTGGTTACTTTTAAGTCTCTGATCATTAAGTCACTCGGAGTCAGGTTGCTCAGATCTGTTTTAGCGTCTAAAATTTCTTTGAACACGCTGCTTCGATCGGTGTCGAGTTGGCCTGTTTTTTCCAAACATTCGATTACCTCGAGATCCGCGGCCGTTGCACGGTTTGCTTCTTTTGAGAAATTGCAAGTGTCTACCAGTATTGGACCTGTAAGCAATTTGATTCGTTTCAAATAACGTTTGAATTCATTTTTAGACATCACCTTTATAAATATCACGATGAATGAAAATTATGATGAATGAAAATTATGATGAATAAAAATGATGAAGATTTAAATTTTCAGTGTTAAAAGATAATAATAATAGTAACGCATTTAATATTGATTTATTTGAAATTAATTAATTTAACACCAGCCTTGGAATATATTACTGTAAGATTATTTTTTTATGGAGCATGGAATTATAAAGATGTAAACATAGGGTGTACAAATAACCACATTTATGATATTCCAATAGAAAATCGTTTTCAGACTCGAATATAGCAGTGCCTCTGGAAGCATCTACACGGTTTTTATCAGTGCTTAATCTAGCTCACGCTTCTGATACTTTTTATTACCTTAACACAGTCCTGTGTGAAAACATTTGTGGATTTGGTAGTGCGTTCCATATCTGATATCCAAATCAAAATTATTATTTTGATTATATTAATATTATTAATAGAATTTCTTTCGTTATTATATTTATTGCTAATCGGTTTTATGTTATTTTTTAAAATAGCTTAATTTAATTTAATTTAATTAAATTTAATAAATCTTCAATCATCTTTTTGTCAATGAATTTTTTTAGTGCAATTTATATATATACAAATTGTAAGTAAAAAAAATTATATATATATATATATATGTGTTGTAATAGATTTCTTGTTGTAAATTATTTTATGTGTAATCAAAACAAACAAATTGCAATGACTTACAAGGTAACAGAAAAAACAATATTATCAGAAAATAAATTCAAATGAAATTATTTCAATAGAAAAGCCTGTTAAAAAATAACTTTTATACAAGGACATTTATATATAAATATATTTCAAAAGTTTGATGATATTAAAATATGCAAATATAAAGAAAGAAAACAATTCTTTAAAAATTAACAAAATTGTAACATTTTCGTATTATAAATAAATAAATAATGAAATACAAAAACTAACAAAAACAGAAAATGTATTGCTTGTTAACCAATTCTCAAGCAAACTAAATAAATTCATACAAAAAGGCAAAGACGAAGTGTCAAAAGAAATTTTAACAGGTGTTGTGTACAGACTAATTTGTAAAAACCATGATAAATCATATATCCGAGAAACAAAAAGAAATATAAAAACCAGAACTGAACGTATTAACCGCATAAAAAGTAATCAAGAACCACTCATTAATAATCATACAAAAAATAATACAAATCATGAAATAGATGTTAAACACTTAAATTTTCGATATTAAAAATATGGAAAAGAACAGAAAAATGACAAAGACGTTATCTACATATATAAATACCAAAAAAAAAAAAACACTAAATTTAAAAACAGATTTAAAACGAACTGAATGAAGATTTTATTTTATTTAATTCTGCTTACGATGTGTGTTCAAAAAGTAAAGTGACTTTTCAAATTCCGCGGGCTACGTACATTCAAATTTCAAGTTTTTTTTGTTGTTGTGTTGGCACACTCGTCACGCCCACAAATAGTGTTTCGTACTAATTGGTCTACCAAAATACTTTGTTTCTACTTCATCTACTTTAAAGGTTTTATATTACACGGTCTACCCAAAAAAAAC
>JABFOX010001650.1:0-12587 GCA_022817665.1 Axea sp. ZL-2020
ATCAATATTTCATATATATATAAAAAATATCAAAAAAATGTAATAAATAATTGATATATAAATTAAACAACAAACAAATTTCTGTAGAGGATTAAGATGTGTTTGAAACGTAAAATAAAAAAAATAGATAGAAAGAAATAAATGGTTGAAGAAAATAACTAATTATTTTAATACACACATACACAAAAAAAAACTTTATTGATCGATTCCCTATATATAACGTTAGCTTAACGAGAAATATTGTCGAGTTTCGTATAATTATTTATTAGTATACATTATATTTAAATTATCTTTTATGCGTGACATCTGAAAATTTGCAATGTTTATATTTACGTTTGGTTCATTTTACTCATGTTTTAAATGTTTTACATATAATTATTAATATATCGTGAAAAAAGTGGTTATGCATTAATTATAATTATATCATAATTAAAGAGTATAAATCTTCTTAGAAATATCCTTCAAATATAATTGATTATTATTCCATATGTGCCAAAAAAAAATGTAATTTTTTATTAAAGTTATTTGTATTTTTACAAATACTCAGTCGAGTTTAGGAAATTAAATCAAATACATTACTCTCTGAAATCACGTGAAATCCCTGTCTATGACGTATTTTACCGTATTTTATATAAATTAGAGTAATTAAGTTTTACGAGTGAATAATTATGATCATAAGTTTCTATGTATATAATCATCAGAGCTTTTATAATTTTAAAATATACTAAAGAGAAATGCGTCTATACTTTTATTGATACCATTGTTTTGAATAGCAAGTTATCTGACTAATTTTAAAAGAAGTGTAGTTCTAAAAATCGTAAGATGTAACAAAGATTTACTGTACTGAATAATTATTTGATGAAAATATTTTTAATCGTGTAATATTGTAAGTGGTCCTGGATTTAATTAATTTGTATTTATATAAATTTAAAATTCACTGTATGCTCGGAATATTTGACATACAATTTTTTTTTTCAATCATGCATAAATTTAACGTATATAACTATGCACTTCAATTTACACACATAAACACATATATAGCATTACATTGTGTTGAGATTTGATATTGATCCAACGCGAGTTTGTTATTAGATTTTAACTTAAATTTGATAAGAATTGTTACAAATAACTCAGTATTTTTACCCATAACTATTACATTTCTTGTATGTTGCATAAGTTCTATTTTTTATGTATTGCTAAAAATGTATGGCAATTTAACTTAAAGTAATTATAGTAATTAGTAAAATAATATAAAATGTATAATTATCTAATAATATTGACAAATAAAACTAAAAACTAACAGGAATTAATTCGTTGTTTTATCATTCTAGACTCCACGTGTCGCTAATAGATGGAGGTTTTTTAAGTTTACCATTTTTTGCATATGGTTTGCTAAATGCCTTCGTTTCGTCACGCTAGTATGCTGTTCAGTTCAAGTTTGAGTTTTGATCCTATCTTCTCTATAACGTTCTTTATTAGCACTTTTACTTTGATAGATAACATTTATTCAGCGACGTTCATTCTGTGTGAAAAGTTTTATCGACATGTTTCTATAGTATATTTTCTATCACAGATGTATGCAGTTTTTATTGAAGTAGATTCTTTCATGATTTCTACCTCGTCGAGGAAGAATGTAAACATTTTTCCTTCGATATCTATGAAAATATATGCTCAGTCCGAAGATACCCGTTGCAAGTTTTGCGGCGTTGTAAAAAAACATTTGATTGTGTACTTATTGCTGTGCATTCATGATGATTGATCATGCGTAGCAAGAAATTCCATCCCCTAATCGCGGCGCAGTGGTTTATTTGAAAGACTAATCTGTCATGGAAATACTGCATGTTTGGGAGTTAATGTTGACTCCGGTCTTACATAAGGTATTATACTTTGGGAACGAACGTTTTTGGGGATAATAGCGATTTGTGGCCAACATCCGATGGGTTTTCGTATCTAATCTGATGAGATGATTTTAATTTAAACGTGTAATACTATTTACATTTTTATTAAAACTAATTTAACGCAGGGAGACTGGGGAAAGAACTGATGGTCAATGACCGTGCGACTTCTGCGTAGGTTTTTGCCTTCGATTACTGTGTTTCTGTAAAAAGTTCATTTAAAAGTCATAATTTGGAAGATAAGAAGTACGATCATGCAAGTTCTGTGGCGTCGAGCTCTAAATGACGCATGTACTGCTTTAAGTGAATTGTGAAGTTGAGAGAAGCACTCCTGAGCCCAGATTTTTTCGTGAAAAAGTAGTAAATCTCTCTATCGTTCATTCGTACACTCTAAACGTACATGCCGAGTCTTTGCAGGGGTTTTTGTTGTAGGAATGAGAGTGAAAATGTGCTTTACAATGTATTGTCAATCATTGCAATATTTCATTACTCCCCGAAGATAATTTTTATCGCTCTCCGGTTGCATTTTTCTCACGTATCTTTCTCACATTTTAAAAATAACAAAGTGGCGAGGAAAGACTGCTGCATTGTTCTACGGTTGTAGATTGTTATCGTCGTAAGTAAATACAAATTTTTTTGTTGCTATTATTATTATTGTTGTTTCTGTTAAGGACTGCTTTTCTTCTGCTTCGCACGCTGCAGCAAGGTCGAAAATAGTTCATTTTATAACCACCGTGCCACTCAACCTGGCCGGTAAGTGATCATTCTTAAACATAAAGACCGGTCGCAAATTGTCGCAAGTCTGTTATCTTTATGTTCCATTGACTTGGGGTATGCGTGAGCGACATTCTTCGAAGGAATTTACTGTGCGCGTCCTGTTATTATTATTATTATTATTATTATTATATAAAATCGTTAATAATGATAGCATAGTTAAACACCAGTAATGTAATTGAACAATCAAAAAGTTTCAGTGTAATTTTATAAAATCTTTTATTATTATTATTATTATTATTAATAATAAGTTTAGCTTTTCAATATTGTTTCTTTTCTTAAAATCAAATTGAAATTGCATAGAAGCATTGACTGTTGTACCAGTACTGGCACAACTTTGACATTGTAATTAGGGCTGTCTATACGTTAATGCAACAGTGGCTTAATGCCAGCAAGTCATCGTTATATAATCCACGTTGCTTTCCATTAACCTTGTTTTTTACCTTACGTCATATTTTTCAGAAATTTATGAACCTAATGTCATATTTACCTACAAAAAGTACCATTTGGCTACTGCAGTTATATGATCTTATTAGCCTGAAGCATTAAATACCATTGAAAGATTTAAATGCATTTAAAATTACATATGTTGATAGTAGAAATATATCAACGAATTGTGAATGATATTGATTTTGATGTCATAATGTTCATACATAAATATAACACGTTAAGCAACGTTAAATGTAAAAGTATTTTTATTATGGCTGTATTAGCTTGAATTATGTTATTTTTGTCAGTTTCGAGTAATATGGCACTCTCCCTTGAAGAAACTCCCAGGTGGTCATTATCGACCACTTTGTTCCAAAAACTCTTTGAAATGTATCATCTGATTTATCCCATTTTATGTGGCTCACTTATCTTTGGAGTTGGATTTGGTCTAATGGTAATTGCCATTTTATATCGCTAATTGTCCAGCTTTCGTCAGATAACTTGTATTTAAATTTGTAATTTCATTTTTACAACAATGTAATTTAAATGTTAATGTTTAATTAAAATAAAAAAATATCGAGGTTAACGCTGATCTACTAACGCATAATGCTGCTCTTATAAATAATTAAAGAGTAAAATTTTAACAGGTAATATCAATTAAATAAAATTTTGTACAGAATAGAACAAATGAATAATGACCTTTCAGAGACATTGTGAGAATGATCTTTGAAAGACCCTTCGAAGTTTTTGAGAGGTTCTTTGGAGAGGAGTAAAGATATTTAGGAAGCCTTGTAGTAAAAGTTAATGGTAATCTACCCTAGACATAACTCTTAATAACAGTTCCTATCAGTAGGGAATATAAGAGATCGAGGGTTTCTTCCACCTTCTTTTATAGAATTCGAAACTCGATTGGTATTGAGATTTGACCTACAATCGGAAGAAAAGTTAAAAAAAAAATACTATTTACTTCAGAATTTGAAGACAAGAGTTTCAATTTCAAAATATCGCAGTTATTAAATTATTGTTTTATATTATTTTATATATACTTTTTATATACAATTTTATGTAAATTTAAATAAATTATGTATAGAATTATTATTTTTAACGTTTTTGTTCAAATTGTATTGATTAAACGATAATCTAATATAAAAACGTGTGTATTTAAAATATTTTTTTTATAATTGGGCACTTGAATATTGCCAAAATAAATGATGATAGTTATATTCCTTCCACCAACCTCTCCATTAAATATATATTTCCTATGTAATTTTTGACACTGAATAGAAAATTTGTTCTGATTCGTATTTAGCGCAGAAAAAATGTTAGAATTTATTTGCATATAAAATAATATGGATTATTAATACTACTGCATTTTTAGTATATTACGTACAAAAAGGGTATATTTTTACAAGTATATTTCTACCCCACGTACCCATTAATTAAGTATTCCAATGTAACAATACAGTACCTGGCTGAATCTAAGTATCTGTAAAAAGTTATAAACAGAATCTAGCAATAAGTATTTTATTAATTTAATGAAACATTTATGAAATAATACGTGTACCCTTTTTGAACAGAAAATATACTAATTTGATTAATTTCTTTTACGTACGTATTTGCTTATACGAAAATTAATAATATACGGTGAAGTGTATCCAAAGTTTAAATGAACACATTAATGTACATATTTTGTTATTGTTGTATTTAATGTATTATTAATTTACATATTAAATTATATTATTTACGGATGTATTCGTCAGAGATACGTGTAGAGAAAAGTTTAGCATTCTAATACCTTTGAATGAGATAGTTTTTGGGTAAATCGTCAAAAGTGCTATTGTATAATTTAATATTGCAATAATAATAATTAACAAATTTATAATCATTTCATTATAACTATATTATTATTGATTTTCTTTAACGCAACAGAATAATCATATTAGTGATAAGTTAGTAAAATGAATATAAGCATAACTATCGTTATTTTAGTTATTTAATTTGCACGTTTCGATAATCATGCTGTTCGTGGGTTGTGCGAAAGCTTTATTACTTGATATTATTTAAATTCTACTCTCTTATTTCCTTTAATATAATTAAATAATATTAGGAAACAAAATACTCGTTGCCAATATTTTTATGTTAATAGCTTATCATGTAATTACGTTTCTAATAATCACATTCAGTAATTTGTTTAGTAATATTTAAATGGTACATTTTGTAAAAAGAAATCATATTAATTTGGTAATACATTCTTAACTATGACAGTGTTTAAATTCATTAAAGAGAACTCAGCTCTGACGTTCTTGTTGAATTAAACGCACTGAAAAAAATCTCATTCATTATAACCAAATGATTTTTACTTAAAGGAAGAGATAATTGTTTAAATCAAGTTTATCAAGGACTAAATCACAGGTTCAAATTGAAATTGTTAGAGTTTTATACATTTGTTTCTGTATGCGTAGTAAATTATTTCATGAGTAAATACAATCGGTTTATTTATACTTGTATCATTATAATAATAGTTAAATGCATTAATTTAAACACAATTCACATTTGTAAAATAAATTCAGAAGAAACATTTGATGATATATATCTCATATATTACAATGCTAAATATTAATTCTGTAATACATGTATAAATAAAGTTATGTAATTAATTAATTTAATGAATACACGTTTTTATAATTTTTTTCTACGGGGGAGAACGTATTTTTACATCGTGGAAAAAGTGAGCTAATTCAAACTATTTGTATAAATAAGATACGTAATATAAAACTTAACGAGAATGTCTGTTCTTGTTTGATAAACGCAATTCAAATTAAATATTAAGCATAATTATTGTAAGAATTGAATTATGACATACTACGTAACAAAAAGTAAGATAATATTAAAAATATATTTTTAACTGATTTTCTCTCAAAACAAGTTTGAACAATTTCTAAATAAAAAATAAAATTAAACTTAAAATAAAAAATCTGTTAACTGACTTCTAGATTTCGTAATATTTTGCGAAACTTTAAATATTCAAATAAATTATTTTAATGTTTAATTTCGAATGGAAATACATAATTTGTTAAAATATGTAATTTACGAGATTGTTTTTGTTTTGTCAACATTCCGATTATAATAGATCAAATAAAAAACGTATATTCATAATATAGAAGTACGCATGAATTTATAAAAACAATGAAATATTCCACTTTTCAGTAAACAAATGTCATCTTCTGTTATACGCAATATTATATAAAAATGTTAATTTATCACGTGCTCGAACTATCACTGTACAAATTGTTTATTTATTAATAAAGCTTTTCCGTTGATAAAAAAAATGTAAGAATTATGTAACAGCATTAAGAAATGACGGTTCAGGCTCCTATGATTATTCTATTCACATGATCGTTTCTTCGTATATAAGAAACGTGGAATCGTGATGTATATTTTTAATTTGTAATATACATTTCGAACGTTTATCTTATTTTAATGTGAAAATCAATTTTTATAACATGAAAGTATAAAAGTTGACGGGTTTTTCCGTAGTTTTAGTACACCACGAAACTTTCAAGCAAACATTTTATCTGCGAAAGAAACTTTTCTTTGAAACATAATTGTAGTATTATATAAATTTAAACGAATGTTGTTCTCAAATGATTATTTATTATTAATAATCATCGCACGTAAGATGACGAAGTGTCTTTAATAATAAATGCCTCAGTAATTGTATTGCAAACGAACATTTTCTTACTGAAATCAATTATTGGTACATACATATATCTAGTAAAAAATTGCAACCTTTATTTTTGAACATAAGTCTTTAACTTGTAAGTTTAGAACAATTCTGTTTAAAGTAGAGCATTTTTAGTATTTGACTATATGAATATTTAAATTGTATGAGAATTAAAATACGTACGCTATGAAGCATTTGAAGTAACTTTTTCAACTTTCATTATGCAAATTTCCATTGTAAAATAAAATTTGTGATTCATTGTAATTGCAAATAAACTGAAAAACGCGAACTTTAGTCAACATGAATACAAACTTTCTTCAATATTGACCGTTCATCAATTTTAGATATGACTATGGGGCTGTGCAAATCGACAATAACATTCGATGAAATACATTATGCAAATTTAAATAAATGCTTTTAATGATAATTATTTGTTCCATTAAATTAATTCTCTGTAAACGCACACTCACCCCGACAAATTAAACGTAACAATAAATAATAATATTATTTAAATAAAATTATTTTTGAATGAGCAAAAGTGCAGTAATGATAATGCACTTGTGCAATAATTGGAATTATTTTTAATGCGTAACTTTTGATCCCTCAGATTTAATGCGATCTAATGAAATATTATTAAATTCCAAATATATGTATGGGTAAATAGCGAAAGTGAAACTAACCGGCATAATAATTTTATTTTCAAATGGTAAATTTGTATTCGATAAATTTGTCTTATTTAGTTTTGAGATATTGTAATTTTAGTTTCCAGGCTAATTTTCGAAACGTTTATAAAATTATTTGTCAACCGGATCTTTATTTTTGTTGTGATCAAATTATCGTTATTAACTTCATTGCAATTATAATACACCAAACAAAATAAGTGTGACTGAGTAATTTTAACATTAATTTTATGTTACTATAAGTACTTCTTAGTTTGATGACCCTGTCGATTAAATTCAAAAGAACCAAAGTTTGATCATTTTTAAACATTTCTCAAATTTGAGACAAATTTAATGTTTTTTCCCTATCAATAATAAAGTTGCGATGAATCTGAATCTAAGCAAATGGGATAACCAGGCAATAAGCGTCGCATTTACACTCGGTACTTTATATACCACCCTGATCAGAACCTGATCGCTTTCATAATTGGAAACTTAATCAGGCTATCAAGTAACTTGATGTGGACAATTACACAACCCTAATTTAATTTTTACCCTGACTGTAAACGATACATGGCACCGTCTTTTTCGTCTTCATAATTTTTTGTTTCAAATTGTTACATCTGGTCCGTCCTTTTTGGAATATAAAAATTAATGTCCAACATGTTTATTGCTTTTGAGTGTTTAGATTTTCAAGCGTTTTGAATTGAAGTGTTATTGCATTGCTATAGGTTATGTTACAATTTTATATAAAATATTATAAATGATTGCACGAGTTTCAAATAATATTTAAAAATGATATTCACACAAATTATGTGTATACGTTGTAAAGATTTGAACTCGTACATCGACAAAAATAAAACTAATGGTTTTATTGTATTTTCTGTATCTATGAGTGTGTTATTTACTTTTAATCGAAACGATTCACTTTTGCCAATGCTTCATTCATAAATGAATTAAATTATTCTCAATTAATTCTCAACTATTTTCTCAAAATTACCTAAATTTTGTTGATTTTTCAGAAAACCGTTTATATAGTTAAAGGCGCATGTAGAGAAATCTTAAGCTCATAATTGACTTGCAAATGATAATAGAAACAGTTAAGTGTACAAAGTTTCGGTCTTGTCACTGTTTTGAATATAGAGAAAGATTAGACACTGGTGTATGAACTATACGGGACCATTACAGTTAGTTGTATATTACATTGTAAGTGATATCATATATAAACAACTTGATGAATTTTACCATCATGGAAAAAGTTTTTTTAATGGAAGCTTTTGTACGAAGGAACAACGTGCGTGCTTTAACTGAACATTTTAACTAATGGATTTATTATTTGAAATATGTGAAATACGGGAAATGAAAAATAAAGCTTTAATGTTGCCATTAGCTTTCTTTTGGTTGCTAATGAGCTATAGAATACATCGCTATCCCATTAACCGATTTATTTAATTGCAATACCAATGCAACACATAAAAATACTGTGTTATTTTATGTATAATATTTTACGTATAACAATTTTAAGTTATTCATTTAAAAATAGGGTTATTTGATTTAAATTAATTCGAGCGACATTGCTTGTTCGCAGGGTCAGGTGGTTGCGATCACGAGTTCCGTAGCGAAAAGAATCAGCACAAATCTAATAAAGAAGATACCTGAGCGTCCGGTCTTCTTTGTATGAAGAAAGCGAAATATGAATCAAATCAGTAGTCGTATCGTTTTGCGTAACGGAACTGCAGGTATGTCAACGATCGAAACCAACTGCACTTCTTGAGCACTTGGTGAAACCATGGAACTTAGACGAAATGGCACGTATTCCAATCTACTTAGCGAGAACATCACGCGACCAAGCGTACCGCGACTCTTCGACAAATCGCCCGAGGATTCCGATAAGTTCACCACAGACATCTCGAATTCCAGCTTGGATTTGGAGTGGCTTAATGATACCGCATCGGATGCGAACCTTTCATTGGTATCAACCATAGTTACTACGACTGACAACTATACCGTCATCTCGGATCTCTTCGTATTCGACGATCTGAATGATTACATCAATAAATTAAATTATAGCGCTTTCTCGAATCTCACCTCGTACTACGATGACCCCAGCTTGAACTTAACCAACGTGAACACCAGCTGTGTGTCTTCGATAATTAATGGCAGCGTCACGATTGACCAGTGTTTTCCGGTTGAAAGTGATGAAAAAGCAAACGTGAACAATTGGTGGGCGCTCATTCTCGTTGTAGTACCGTGTCTCACCCTGTTTGGCAACGTCCTGGTTATCCTAGCTGTAGCAAGGGAACGTGCTTTGCAAACGGTCACCAATTATTTCACCGTGAGCCTCGCCCTTGCCGATCTTCTGGTAGCAGTACTCGTTATGCCTTTTGCAGTATATGTTCTGGTAAGTTTGATTTCATTTAGAATGCACAGGATTTCTCATTCATCTTTATGTTACATTTCATTTCATTTTAAAACCCTACTTTTTACATTTTGACACGGCGTGTTTTAATTAACACTGCTGATTCGACAGTTAACGAAGTGTAGCTAACATTCGTTCGTTATGCATTCTCATCAAAATTACTGTCATACGTAATAGATAGTAATTAGTAAGATTAAACTATTGTAGGGACTGATATTATACACTACATTATTACTTTTCAAGTAATATTTTTGTAAGTTTTATTTTCTAAGTTACCAATTCAGTATTTTCTTTTGATTTATTCAAAATATTACATCGTATTTTTTATTTTCTTTTAAATTCATTTAAGTAATGATGCATTATTTAGAGGTATAATTTAGCGAACAAAAGTTGTTGTAACGTAATTTGAATCTTAAGAAGATAGCATTTGTCGATTATGAACAAAATTAGTTTTTAACAAGTACGTGGATAAAATTGAATTAAGCGAAGGGATCATTATAATAATAACTTATTAGTTATGTGGTGATGAAACATGAATAATGAAAATGTATTTTTTTAACGTTGATTACGGTTTTTCTTTTCAGAAAAAAAGATACGAAAAAAGGTTCTCCAGTATTTAATGGATATATATATCGGTGTATTGTAGCACCATAACGTATAACTGATAATTTTCAATTTTTTTCAAAGAATTTAATTAGAAAATCAGTCTTTTCAAGTTTGTTTTCTTACCGACATTCGGTAGCCAGTTGAGAAATTTTAAAAGATATTAGCCGATTAATACCATTTGCACATTTTGCGACATGTACGTGAAGTTGCTTTGCTGTGAACTAACTTTGAGCAATGATAAGTTCAATTTATTGGAATAGCGACTTCGTAATTGGAGGAATTAAACTTTACGAGATTAGGCTTGAAGTTTTCGACTTTAGTGTGTACCTGATTTGATAACGTGTCGGAAATCGATTAAGCCTTTGAATATCAAATTTTATTTAATTTTATTCAATTTTTTGTGCATGAAAATTAAATTAAATTAAATTTCTTACTAATTAAAAAGTCACTTGTGAAGAGAACTGTTTTTGAGTTTGAAATCAAAGGCAATAATGTCAATTTTGGAAATTGGTGAAGTAAATATAATTGAGTATTATTTATTGTATCCATTTTAAATTTGCATAAGTTCTCCAATATTTTAGAGACGAAGTTTTAGTAGGAAAAATAGCAAGGAAGAAAATGTACTTGTTTCATTAAATGTTACAAATTTACTTCGAAATTCAAACTTCAAGTTTTTTAATTTTAAAAATGCACGTCTTTCTACGAAACAAAAGTTAGGTAATTTGCGGCATCAAAAGTGATGTTATATACACTTTATGAAGTTAAGTTATTGTTACAAAATGTTACAGGGTCATCTAAAATTAAATTTTCATACAAAATTGCAATTTGTGATGGATTAAAGACAATTTGAAAATTATGATAACCTTTTATCTAAAATAATTGAATTAAATTTAAATTAAATGAATATACACATACATATATTTTCATTGGACATTTCACTTAGAAAAATGAAAAATTGCGCAATGAATTATCTTTGATATAGAAAGCGTTTGTCGCGTTTCATTTTTGTAATGAACTTTCAAAAAAGAGGTGATACGGATTTTTAAAATATTATTCAATATGCATCAATTATAATTTTTCTCAAACCCATTATAGAATTGATTTATTTTACATGGAAATTTCAATATTTTTACATATAACTGAATTTTCATAAAAGATCCGAACCATTTTCTGCGTATCGAAAGAAAGAAATCATTACATTCATACATTTTACACGTTGATGTCATACAGAATATGTTTTATTACATGATAAATCATAATACTCTGAGAAGGGAAGTGAAGACGTAAAATAAAGTGAGGCACCTTAACTAAAGATGTTACTTTTATTTACAAGCTGTTAAAAGTTGTTAAATTCCAACAATAAAATATTTTATATGTGAAAAGTTAAGAAATTAATTTTGAAAATCGCGCGATTCTTTCATATTTTAAAACGTTACGTTCTTAAGTCAAATGGGAATATTTGTTTCACATTTGTTCGAACATATATATTTCTCTTAATTTGAGGATTATAATTATAATTCATATAGATAACACACTTGAAGAAAGTACCCAGAATTTCAATAATGAATGATTCACGAAGATGAAAATAAATGTCTTGAAGATATGTGCCAAACGATATTAAATGATGTTGAGTAGTCTTATATAATATTTCTAATATATACGAGTATTATACGCAATAGATGTCTTTTATAACATAGTAGAACATCAATTATACATCAGGTGTACTGCAGATACGAAAGGCCTGGATTCTTGTGCAAAGCTTTCTCCTAACTCAAATGCTAAGAAAACGTTACGTATATTACAAACTCATAAATAAAACAATCAGCCTCGATGATCAAACATTAGTCAGACGGATAGGAAATTAATTTTTATGCAATTTGAGCGAAAGGATTGCTTAACGTTACTTGGCAATAAAAATAAATCCGAGAGAACAGTATTACTTTTGTCATTTATAATTTAACGTAACTCATTACAAGATCATTACATTTATTTATGAATTAAACGAGAACAAAAAAGCAACGCTAAAATAACATTTCAGTATACCTTTTATTTTAGTGATTTTTACAGGCAAAAATCATACA
>JABFOX010001651.1:0-12586 GCA_022817665.1 Axea sp. ZL-2020
ATTAAACATGAGACGCCAAATACCCTAAGTTTTTTGTCATTAACCTGCACAGATTGCGAAGATAAATAAATAGCTTCACTTTCATGATAAGGGGACTGGTGGAGTTTGTCAAGGAATTTTAGCTCCGTTTCTGTGAGTCAGATAGCTACCTGATGACGCCATTACTGCAACTAAAAACTTTCATTTGGCAGTTAAACAAGGCCAAATTTAATAGAGAGAGGATTTTTTTATTTTCTCATTCTTCTCATTTTCCTCTCTAACAATTTTTTTTCCGCTTAATATGTCCTTTATTTCATCTCCTGTTAAAGTTTCAAACTCCAGTAAATTTTCGGCAATTAGATCTAAGCCTTTCTTATACTTGGTCAAAATCTCTTTTGCTTTTTCATAGCAAGAAGACACAACTTTCTTCACTTCTTCATCTATAAGTTTTAACGTATCTTCAGAAATTATCTCAGAACCATGCATGGTTTGTTCGCGATTGTGATAGATCGGACCTATTTTGTCGCTCATTCCCCATTTTGTTACCATAGAACGTGATAAATCTGATGCTTGTTTTATATCCGAAGATGCACCGCTTGTGACTTTATTATAGCCAAAAATTAGCTCTTCTGCCACACGTCCACCCATTGCAACAGTTATATCTGCTAGCATCTTTTCTCTTGTGAGGGATACTCTATCTGTTTCTGGTAGTCTCATCACTAAACCGAGTGCCCTACCGCGTGGAATAATTGTTGCTTTGTGTATAGGATCAGAAGCAGGCATATTAACAGCAATTATTGCATGACCAGCTTCATGGTATGCAGTCAGTCTCTTTTCCTCTTCTGTCATAATTAGGGATCGTCTTTCTACGCCCATCATTACTTTATAACGTGCATATTCAAAATCATCCATGGTAACAATTTTCTTGTTTCTTCTTGCAGCAATAAGTGCAGATTCGTTCACTAAATTTGCTAAATCAGCTCCAGAAAAGCCTGGTGTTCCTCTTGCAACTGTTTTCACGTTTACATCTGGTGCTATTGATATTTTCTTTATATGAGTATTTAATATCTTTTCACACCCATTTATATCGGGTAAAGAAATAGTAATCTGGTCAAAACGACCAGGTCTAAGCAGTGCTGGATCTAAGACATCCGAACGGTTAGTCGCAGCAATTATTATTACACCTTCATTAGACTCAAAGCCATCCATCTCGACTAATAACTGATTTAATGTTTGTTCTCTTTCATCATTGCCGCCACCAAGATCAATGCCACGATGCCTACCCACCGCATCTATTTCATCTATAAAAATTATACAAAAAGCATTTTTCTTTCCTCGATCAAGCATATCACGAACACGACTTGCACCAACACCCACAAACATTTCAACAAAATCAGATCCAGAAATACTAAAGAATGGCACATTAGCTTCTCCTGCAATTGCACGAGCAAGTAAAGTTTTACCAGTTCCAGGAGAGCCAATTAAAAGGCACCCTTTTGGTATTTTTCCACCTAATATTTGAAATTTTTGCCTTTGTTTAAGGAAATCAACGATTTCTACTAGCTCTTCTTTTGCTTCATCAATTCCGGCAACATCATCAAATGTTACTTTTTTTCCACTAGTCATGAGTCTAGCTCTTGACTTGCCAAAGCTTATAGTTCTGTTGCCCCCCGCTTGTGTTTGTTTAAGAAAGAATAGCAAAAAGCCAATAAAGATAAATGTTGGGACCCATGAGATAAGTAATCCACCAATTACGCTCATGGCAGAATCTCCAGTTGAAAAGGAGAACCTCACTTTTCTATCATGTAAATTTTTTATTAGGTCGCTATATATGACACCGTTTGAATTGAAACTTGAACCATCCCTAAACTTGCCTTCAATGCTCTGGTTTTTTATAATAATATTTTCTACATCATTGTCTTCTAGTCTAGTTAAAAATTCCGAAAAAGGTATAATTGTTTTACTTTTACCTACATTTCCGCTGAACTGAATATAAGCAACTGAAATAAGAACAATAATTACTAACCAGATCAATAAGCCTTCTAAAAATTTTTTCATTTTTATTTCTAACTAAACACTAATCAAGCTTACCAAATTTTGTTTTATTGTGCTATTAATAATGCATTGAACCTTATCGTCATTGGTATTTTTTCCGTTATAATTTACATCAGGATAAGCAAGCACCTTTCCATCTTTTTGTACTGTAGGCAAAGAGTAGAAAACTTCAGGGCAGCAGTTGTAATCCTTCAGAAATTCAGGAACTTTTTGTGTTTTTTTTAATGGAGCGATGATAACTGAACACTCTTGATTTCCGAGTATTGTGCAGCTAAATCTGTTATCCCATTGAGTAGGTTCATTTAAAGGTAGGTTTACGGTCATTTCTTGTATCCTTGACGATTCTCTAATTATTAAGATATTTTCTCCATATTTTCTTATTTTGCACCCAGAAAGTGTACAGTTAACATTACTATCCTTTTGCAATATTTTATTAAATATTACGATAAGGCTGTTGTACCTTGGTTTATAATGTTTACTGGCAATTGCCATTATAGAGTAAAGAAGAAGCCTCAAGGCTATTTCCTCTGGCAATTGATAAAATTCACTTAGTTTAATTTCAATATAACCAAGATCATGCACATTAATGCAGTCATTAAACGCAAGGCGTGTGTAGTGCATCAACGCTTTTGCAGCTCTTTTCATATGAAGGGCTGTGAGGCATATTCGCTCTGTTAAAATCTCTTGATTAACACTTGCTTTAAGTAAGTTACGGTATAAAGTTCGCCTGTATTTTAAGTCATAGTTGCTTCTATCTTCGATCCATTTTAACTGGTGAAGCTTAGCGTACTTTTCTATTTCACTACGACTAAAATTTAACAATGGTCTAAATATATAAATACCATTTAGGAAAGACTTGTAGTCCATTGATGATAATCCATCTACGCCGCTACCTCGCTCTAATCTTAATAAGAACGTTTCTGCTTGATCATCTTTGTGATGAGCGACGAGCAAACATTGAACATTATTGTTTTTACACCACTCTGCCAGTAACTTATACCGTGCTTTTCGTGCCTGTAACTGAATATTGCCTTTAATATTTTGCTTTTCCCAATTTAATATGAACGATTCCTTTGCTCCAAGTTCCTTTGCATAACTTACAACAAAATCAGCTTCTTTTTGAGACTCTGGACGTAATCCATGATTTACTGTTAATGCTATAGGAAGTGAAAGCTTGTTTTTTTTTGCCCAGTTAGTCATTAAGTGCAGTAAGACTATACTATCTACACCACCTGATACTGCAACTGCAGCTTGATTATTATAGAAAGCAAAACTATTAACCACATTTTGAAATAATAACTCTAATTCCATTATATCTCTTGATTGCCAGATAGTCCGTACGTCATACAGCGACTTATTTGTGGTATATATAGATCCCGCTAACAAGCAGCGAATTTGCTCTCTTTTGTCATCCCAGTGCTTGACACTGGGATCCAGGTTTTAATGCAAGAAACTATTTCTTTATTCCAGAAAATGAAAATTCTACTCTACGATTTTTAGCATGCTCTTTTTCATATTTAGAATTTCTAGAATCATCTTTTACATTAACCAAAGGCTCAGTTTCACCCTTAGAAGCAGTTTTTATTCTGTTTTCTATGTAGGGTGTACAACTAACCATAAATTTTTTAGCTGCATCTGCCCTTCTAGCGCCTAGCGCAAGATTATATTCATGAGAACCACGGTTGTCAGTATGACCAATTAAAGTAACCTTCGCGTCAGGGTTGTCTTGTAACACCTCCATTACGTCAAGTAATACATCTGCACTTACTTCAGTAATACTAGATTCATCATAACCAAAGAAAACTCTTTTATCACCTATCTGCTTAACAACAGAATTCATTTTATTTGTTGTATTTGCTCCTTTTTTTGGGCAAGAACTTACACCAGTAAGTAGTAAACAAAAACAGCACATTATAACCAGTCTACTCCACATTACTAAACCTCCATAAATTTTAAATAGTGCGTAACTTTAATTTCAGTAGCCAATATCCCCCTATACTGTAATATAGTCAAGAGAAATAAAATACTAAATACTTTTTCTACAACCTTACAATTAATTTTCCTATAATATGCTGGACTCTGAGTAGAAAAATCCAATAAAGGAATAAAAAGTATAATTTTTTATTGTACTTTAAGCAAATATACTTTTAACTTTATTATTAATCCATTACGACATTAAACAGATGTTTTCTAAAATAATGAACAAATTATGAAATCTTATAAGTTTTTAGAGGAAGTATTATATAGGGTAAAGAATATCGAAAATACGCTAAAAGTACTAAACCAAAGCCAATTGAATATAGAGGACAAAGTTGAACAAATGAGTCTTCTAGAAGAAATCAGACATGAAATTATCTCTCATGACGCAATAAAGGAATCATTAGCAGATGCTCTTGGTAACAAAAAAAGTGCAAATACTCAGCAGCTAAAGTTAATAGAGAGAATACATAAAAGCAACAGTGCTGTTCCTATTAATTTAGTAAAGTCTTTATCCAAAGCTAAGGTTGAATGCCAAAATTTATGGAAACTATCTCATTCTGAAACCAGTAACTTAGAAAAACTAAAAGAACGTTTTACTGATTTAATCAAACTCATTCACGAAGTGGCTTCTATAAAATCGCAGCAATTAAAACGCTCGAAATACGACTCACTGCTTGCTGACTATGACTCTGATATCACAGAAAAGAATATAAGGGAAGTATTCCCCAAGGTAGGCAAATTTTTTAGCGAAAATGTGGGTGAAATAATTGAAAAGCAGAAAAAGGATAAGGTTACTAATATACAAAGAGTTGCTACTCAGAAGCAGATTGAACTTGGCTCGTTATGTTTACAGCAAATGGGTATTGCACTAAATGAGATTCGTACTTCTTATTACTACCCTATAGATTATGATGAATCTGATTTTTGTTATGGTTTATTTTCACTTTTACGGCATAGTGGTTATGCAATTTATCAAAAATGTTTAGCGCAAAATTCTATAAGTAGCCCAATTACGAGACATGTTATGTATGAAACTCAAGGGTTATTCATGGAAAGGATGATTGGAACATCCAGAGAATTTATTGAGTTTATTCAACCACACATAAAAGAGAAATTTGCTATAAAAGGCAAAAATAATAGCAGTGTTGAAAATTTGCACTTGGTTTTCAATAAAATAAACCTTTCCTCTTCTTTAAAGAACGCAGATGAATTTAGTCTGTTAGCTCATATTATGTTGAGAACTAGGTTAGAACAGGATATAATAAATGGTACATTGGAAGTTAAGGATCTGCACGATGCGTGGCTGGAAGGTATGAAGCACTATAAAATTCCAGTAAAAGCTAAAAATGAGCTGGACACTTATTTTCAAGATGAATATTGGGCAAGCGGTGTTATGGGCTACTTTCCTATAAAAATTATTGCTTTAATTGCTGCTGTGCAGATTTTCTCTTTCGTTAAAAAGAATCATTACGAGTCATTAAGTGCTATAATAAAAGGAGATTTTAGTTTACTTATCAGCTGGTTATCTCAAAATATATACAGTGCAAAGTGTGGCCTGGAACTGCTAAAAAAAGTAACAGGTAAGGGTTTAGACGTTGAGTGTGTTACTTACTACTTATCTGAAAAGTATAATTTGTCTTAATAAATGGTTTTCTTGAGTTATGTATGAATTTTGTTCGAAAATTAACCGGAAAGTTTTATAGCCTTTTTACTTTCAAAGGTTTGTTTGCTAGCGATATTGCTATAGACCTTGGTACTGCAAACACTTTAGTTTATCAGAAAAATCAGGGAATAGTGCTTGATGAGCCTTCAGTTGTAGCAAGAATAAAGGAAAAAGGAAGCTACGTTCCTTATGCCTTTGGTAAAAAAGCTAAAATGATGCTTGGAAAAACGCCTGGAGAAATAGAGGCAATAAGGCCCTTAAAGGATGGAGTTATTGCTGATTTTAAAAGTGCGGAAGAAATGCTAAAATATTTCATACGCAGTGCAAACACAAAATTCACTGTTAACAAACCTAATATTATCATATGCGTTCCATCTGGATCCACGCCAGTTGAAAGGCGTGCTATACAAGATGCAGCAGAAAGTGCTGGTGCAAATGAAGTATTTTTGATTGAAGAACCAATGGCTGCAGCAATCGGAGCTGGGCTCCCGGTTACTGAACCTGAGGGTTCTATGATTGTTGATATAGGAGGCGGTACAACTGAAGTTGCAATTATTTCTTTAGGCGGAATTGTTTATTCACGTTCTGCCAGAGTAGGTGGCGATATTATGGATGAAACAATAAAATCGTATATTCGTGAAAATCATAAGTTATTAATCGGTGAAACAACTGCTGAAAAAATTAAGAAAAACGTAGGTTCAGCTAGTCTGCCAGGTGAAAATAACAAAGAGGGAATGATAATTAAAGGCAGGGATTTAGTGAGTGGCATGCCAAAAGAAATGCTTTTATCAGAATATCAAGTTGCAGAGAGTTTAATAGAGCCTGTACATCAGATAATTTCTGCTATTAGAACTGCACTGGAGAGCACTCCACCTGAACTTTCTTCTGATATAGTCGATAGAGGAATAATTTTATCCGGTGGTGGTGGATTATTGCGTAACTTGGACAAAGTTATCAGTGAAACAACAAAACTACCAGTTCGTGTTGCAGATGACCCACTTTGTTGTGTTGCCTTGGGTAGTGGAAAAGTGCTTGAAAACATGGATTATTTTGGCCATGTTTTATTCAAGCAAGATTAAATTGTGTTTGAAGGTAGTTTATCGAATTGTTTTGATGGAATTATGTAATATAAATGAGATCCCAGTATCACGCACCAAGTAATTTGAAGGCAACTTCCAGCAGGAAAGGGTGTCATCCGAGTAGTTGACACTGGAACTTGATTACAAATAAATATGCTGTTTTAATGGATTTGTATAATAGAAACTAGATTCCAGTGTCAACTACTTTCATGACATCATCTACTATGTAAATTGCCCCCAAATCAAAACGTTTGTACAGTTGTATGTTGGAATGACACAAGATTTGCGTTTATAAATCAAGACAATTATGCTAAAAGAATTTAAAATTGAACCTCTGCTAAAAGATAAAGCTCCGCACCAGACCAAGGCTATTGTTGCAATGTCCGGGGGAGTTGATAGCTCGGTTGCTGCAGCACTGCTACATAACCTTGGGTACCAGGTGATAGGTGTGACTCTTCAACTCTATGGCACCGACGGTAATGCTAACGCAAGAAAGGGTGCATGCTGCGCTGGACAGGATATTTATGACGCTAAGCGCGTGGCTGAAAGTGTTGGCTTTCCTCACTATATTTTAAACTATGAGGAAATATTCAAAAAGGAAGTAATAGAGGATTTTGCAAGTACCTATATGCGTGGGGAAACTCCCATACCATGCGTGAGATGTAACCAAACGGTAAAATTTCGTGATCTATTGCAAGTTACAAAAAATCTTGGTGCGGATGTGCTCGTAACAGGACATTACGTAAGAAGGTTAGAAAAAAATGGTGAGGTAAAGTTGTGCAGAAGCATTGATAAAAGTAAAGATCAAAGTTATTTTTTGTTTGCAACTACTGAGAAGCAGTTAAAGCTTTTGCGGTTTCCACTAGGTGGGTTCTATAAAAGTGATATAAGAAAATTAGCAAAGTACTTCAGCTTACAAATTTCTGAAAAGCCAGACAGTCAAGATATATGCTTTGTATCCGAAAGCTATAGTAAAACAATAGCTAAATTAGCTCCACAATCTATACAGAAAGGTAAAATAGTGGATGTTAATGGAAAAGTGTTAGGTGAGCACAGTGGCATAGTAAATTTTACAGTAGGACAAAGAAAAGGCTTAGGTGTTGGGTACAGTGAACCTCTTTACGTGATAAAAATTAATACAGAAAATAATGAGGTTATAGTAGGCCCGATCAACGCGTTAATGCAAAAAAAGATATTGATCAAAGAGTTAAATTGGTTAGAACAACCAAAGGAAGGTATGGAAGTAACTGTGAAGCTGAGATCATCACATGCGGGAAGTTTAGCAACAATACATTCAACTGACGAAAAAAATAAAGCCTGTGTCATTTTAAACGACGATTACTTTGGCATCAGTCCAGGTCAAGCCTGTGTAGCGTATAAAGATGAGCAAGTAATTGGCGGTGGATGGATATGCTCTTAACTAAAGGCTTTAATGCAGAGTGTAAACGTACAATAATATTTATTGCTATTTTACCATGTATCACTTATACTATAAAGTAGGACATTGTAGGTTTTGCAATGGTAAAAGAAATTGAAGAGCTGATAAAAATTGTTGGTAAGGGTGATTTATTAGAGGCTTTATTTATTTTTTTAGGTGGCTTTCAACATGCTAACTTAGATTATCGCATCGATCACAGAAATCATATAGGTCTATCTGAATTCATTAATAAAAAAGAAAGAGAGTCGTTAGATAAATATCTAAATTTACAATTTAGCCTACAAGGGTTGTTCTTAATTTATGCTCAAGCTTATAAGATACTTAGTGAAAACAATAACCTGAATACTAAAGATGTCATAGATAAAATATATGAAGTTATTAAAGGGTCTGAGTTAAATAGAGATATAAATGAAGTAATAGATGGAAGAAAATTAGATTTACTTAACATCTTAGCAAATCCAAAGAGAGAGCCAATATTTAAAACAGAAGAAGATTTTGAAAATAAAGTACTCATTGGTCTTAGAAAATTACTAAGTGAAGAAAATGCATTAAACGAATATGATAGAGAATTTGCCTTAAATAAATGCATTATTGACTTCTATTATTCTATTCATCAAGACATCAAAGCAGACAGGGGTGTAGTATTGTTATTTTCTATATTTTGCAACTACCATAAACTTTCTGAATATCACAAAGAGTCTATAAAAAAGGAAAGTTTATCAATAATAGATAACGTGGTCGTTTCCAGATATATAATGAATTTAACTCGATTACTGCAAAGTATTAATTTGAAAGATCAAAATAGAGCCACTAAATATACGCTGGATTGTGAAAAGATAGGTAGTCTAAACAAAACATTCAATATATCGGCGTCTGCAGGTTATAATAATCAAGGTTGTTTATGCCTGAAAAGAGCTGGGCCAACTTTGAAACAGCTGTTAAAGGAGCAAAATAGCAATAAGTTTGAAGAGAGGATAATAAACAACACACATTATTCAGCACCGCAAGAAGAGAATGAAGGCAGGCCAAATTTCATTGTCAGCAAGAAAAAAGAAAAAGACCATAGAAATACGTTCTATAAACTAGCTTTAGGTATATTTGTATTGTCTGTTGGATTATATGCTGCTGATTATTTCTTGATGGAGCAAAAGTTGCTTAATCCAATAAAAACACAGGATAATTTTGCTAATCTAGTGATTACTGCAGTTCTTACTATTATAATAGTATATGCTTTATTTCAATTGTTACAGAGATCAAGGCATAAATTGCTGCCCTCAGAGATCAATTATGATATAACTATTGAGAATTTTGCGGGTAGTTGTGTGCAAAAACAGCTATCTTTGCAGTAGTCTTTCATGGATTTTGGCTTATAAAACTAAAATTACATAAATATAGCAACTTAAGAGTACATGTTATATAATACTTACTCCTAATGAGAGGTAATTTATGGATTTAAGTAAAATAACAATAAGGCCAGATGCAGTAAGTGTAGTAATTGAAATAAGTGCAAATGCTGAACCTGTAAAGTATGAATTTAATAAAGAGCTTGGGTTGTTACAAGTTGACAGATTTTTGTCTACCTCAATGACTTATCCTTGCAATTATGGGTTTATACCAAATACCTGTGCAGGTGATGGTGATCCTGTGGATGTTTTGGTGCTAACTCAATTTCCCTTAGCATCTAGTGTTTTAATATCGGTGCATCCAATAGGCGCATTACTCACTAAAGATGAAAAAGGAGAAGATGAAAAAATATTAGCTGTGCCTGTTTCCAGTGTTGATAGCTATTATGACAATATAAAGGACTATTCTGACTCATCTAAAAACCTATTAGATAAAATTGCTCATTTCTTTTCTCATTATAAAGATCTACAAAAGGGAAAAGCGGTAGCAGTTAGAAAATGGGTTGGTGCAGAAGAAGCAAAGAAAATTATTGAAAAAAGTAGAAATTAGTTTACACTGATTTAGCCTGGAATTACAGTTATTCGGAAAAACATGGTTGTTTTTAATGGGTCAATATTGGTATCCGTTCAGGATAGCGGCAAGACCATAGAGTAAAAGTGAGTTTACAACAAATGGTGTCATCCCAGTGCTTGTCACTGGGATCCAGTCCTTTCACACAGTTCCATCAAAAACGTTGTAAAGCGCTTTCGTGTTTACCAATTTAGTGCCCGATCTGGATCCCAGTCCGGGATGACATTCTTCTGGTAGGCTCAAATTGTAATGTTTGTACAGTTGTGCGCGGTATGATGTAGGGAGACCTTTCTTGGGTTAGCTATAGATTTTTGTACCACAGATCTAAAAATTACAGTTGTTCGGAAAATGTTGCTGTTAAAAGCATTAGACAGGCGGTAGAGGTCTTGGTATTATATAACCTTTAGGTTCTAAATTTGGAAGGGTGGCCGAGCGGCTGAAGGCGGCGGTTTGCTAAACCGTTATACGATTGAAAAGTCGTATCGAGGGTTCGAATCCCTCTCCTTCCGTATACTTTTTTAGCACGGTCTGAATTCGCTATGTTGGCATATTTTTAGCCTGTTTACCTGATCTTGTTGCAATGGTTTTTTTATTTCCGTCTTTAGCTATTAAAAAGTTGGCTAGCATTGACTCAGTATTTATTATAGAATTGGTTATTAACTAAACAACTTTACTTATATGTATAAAATACTAATTTTACTGTTGATAGTGTTGCCACTTAGGTTGCTTGCAACCGAGATTGAAATTGTTGCAGATGTAAATGGTGAGCCAATTTCAAACTTAGATATCGAAAAACGCATCAACTTTATAAATTCATTATTTGGCACTCAAAGTGTTAATCAAAAAGAAGCAAAACCTCAAATTCTTAGGGAGCTAATAGACGAAATTATCATTATCAATGAAGCGCAGAGGCTGAATATAAAATTGAGCAACGAGGAGTTAGATAATGCTATCATATTATTTTTAACCCAAAGTTTTAAACTTAAGGCTAATGAAGTTGATCAATACATAAAAAAGCATAATATAGATCTTAGTATTTTAAGAAAACAAATAAAATGTCAGTTACTATGGAGCAAAATTATTGAAGTAAGAATTGTGCCATTTATTAATATAAGCGACAAAGAAGTAGATGATGTAAAAAGGCAAACAGAAAAGCCGGATTATCTTATCACGTTCCAAGAGTTTATAATTCCTGATCAAAAAGACAAGGACGTTTATGGTATAGCTGAAGATCTAGTAAAAAAATTACGTAATAGTAATAACCCAGAATCTCCAATAAAGATGCGTAAAGCAACAGTTAATTTAAGTCAGCTCAAAAATAAACTTAAGAGCGTTTTAGAAAGACTAGAAACCGGCGATATAGCAGGTCCATTCAGTTTCAGTGAAGGTTACTCTATTATAAAAGTCATAGACAAGGTACAACTTAATTATGCACTGCTGGAAAGCACTTTAAAATTAAAACAGATTGTGGTTGAGGGTTCAGAAAGTTTATTCTCTAATTTTAAAGAGCAAAAGGTCAATTGTTTAAATTTTGACAAATTAGCAGATGATTTTAAGTTGCCAAATTCAAAAGAGTTTGAAATAAAAATGCGAGATTTAAATCCTGATTTACAGATTTTATTTAGTAAAACAAGTGTGAATGAAATAGTAGAATTAAGAGAAAATGGTACTGCAAAGTTAATGATGTTGTGTGATATCAAGAGTAATGCAGCGGATATAGAAGCAATTAAACAGCAGATGTACCAACAAAAGATTATGATACAAAGCAACTTGTTATTAGATGATATGCGTAAAAATTCAGCTGTCAGTTATCGGTATAGTTGAAGTCAGAGAGTGTCCTTGTCTCTGTCTTTGTGTACGAAAATTACTTTGTTCTATAAAATTTCAAAAAATTTGAACAAATATAGTTAAAATAGCACATGAAGAATATAATGCTAATTGGTGGTGGAGTTGGAAATGCAGTATTATTTTCGATAGGGAAGGCGTGTCTTGAAAATAATAATAAGGTTTTGTACTTTGCTGGCTATAAGAAATTAAGTGATGTATTTAAACGAGCACTGATAGAGCGTGCATCAAATGCAGTAGTTTGGGCATGTGAAGAAGGATTGATAGAAACAAGCAGAGATCAAGATAAATCCTTTCATGGTAATATAGTTGATGCAATAGTCTCTTATCAACAAGGAAGATTAGGTATTAATTTAAACACTATAGATAAAATTATCACTATTGGTTCTGATAAAATGATGAAAGCTGTGAATGAAGCTAGAAAAACAATTTTAAAGCCATATCTGAAGTCAAGTCACATAGCAATATCGTCAGTTAATTCTCCTATGCAGTGTATGATGAAAGAAATCTGCGCTCAGTGTGTTCAGCAACATATAAATACGGAAACAGGAGAAAGGAGTTTTGTTTATAGTT
>JABFOX010001652.1:0-12586 GCA_022817665.1 Axea sp. ZL-2020
CCATTTTTACAGCAAAGATATAACAGTGCATTATAGTCCCTGTCTATACACAGTATCCGCAAGTGTTCCGAATTTTAAAACTCGTTCATCAATGTCTGCATAAAAACTGTACCATTTGAAAGCACAAAGTAACGCAATTATATTTCGCATTTCAATTTTGATGATATTATCAGATTATGATATTACTTTTAATCAAACAAATTATGAAACAGTGGCAGATTATATTAATTACTTCCATTTTCATTTTACGTAAAACATTATAATTCAATTACGTGTTATTAACACATGTATATTTGAAAACAGAAATCAGTAACGAAGAAACATCAATACCGGGAGACGTATCGTATTTATTTAATTTATCAAACGTTACAAAAATGGTTAATGGCTACTAAAAAAAACATAAGCCGAATATTTATTAAATATGCAATCGATCAAATTCAACAGTACGTAGGAAATGCTCAAATGCGCGATACAAATTCACTTTATAAATCATTTTACGGACCACCGCCACAGATGTTTCTATTTAATCGATGCGAAAGTTAATTGCATCTTTTTCCATCGCTCGATGCATCCGTAACTTCCGTGCAACGTGAACGGATGACCATCACCTACGCGAAATCTGATTTCCAGCCAGTTTTGATTTCGAGCATCGAAATGACTCGATTAACGTACAAACGGAAACACGAGCGAACTTTGTGCCGTGCCGAATGAATGTGCAAAAAGTACCGTATCTTAGAATCTCTGGCGCCGGCATATTATTATAATATGAGCGTGTCTTTAATTCCGAGATAAAGCCATTCGCGGTATCGCCGTTGCGGACTACGCAATTAGCGGCACGCGCACCCACTTAATGGCGCAGGGAGGAAAATCGCTCAACTTTATACGTGGTGTACGATCATAGCTCGTTTGTTCTTCAATGGTGCAGTTTTATTGCTCGCTCTATGCGTTATAAGACAGAGATTGGTCGCGATATTGCCGCGGGGCCTGCAATATTAATCAAACATTTCAATTAATTGCATCTGTTCCTCGGCACTCGGGTGTTTCTTTTGAACGAACCATTTTATGAGTAAATTGCTGCTAATGTTGTATTTATGATCGGGGTATCGTGCATTATAAAACAGTTCGTTATTTAAACAAAGAAACAAGGGAAGCGTGTCATCCAGGCATGGATCCGGATGAGGAGTAACTTGATTTTGAACAACGGGAATAGTTATGTGTACATAGTTTCGTTTCTTAATGCAAATTCTCAAGAGAAGATGAAAACTCAGTTTTATATTTCATTGGGATTGCGAAATTTTTATTCAGGAGCGTGCATCTGACTATATTCAATACGCGTATAAATTCTTCCAGCGACATTTTTTATAAATTAGCTATAATTTTTTAAACGCATGGGTTATACTCGAACAGGGACACAAAATTGTGTCATTCTTGCATCAATTGATGCAAATTTAATTTGATGTTTTAAGGATGTATGAATACATAATAATAATCATTATTTTAGTGATATATCAGTGGTGAATATTCGTGGCAATTAAAATTTACATCAAACGAAGTAGTTTCGACGTGAACGTGAGATGAGAATTAAAAACAAAACATGTGGCTTAACTAATACTTTTTAAATAACGTTATTTCAAATTTAGAAAGAAATGTCGAATTATGTTTAAATGCCGTTAGCATTTGTAATTTATGAAAGTGAAATGATTTTTAAAAATGTTGTAAAAATCATTCTTCAATTTTACTGCTGTTGATGTACTATTTCTTTGCATGCGTTATTAGAATAAAGATCCAAATTTTTATAAAAGTTCGCATTTTCATATTATGTGCGACGATTATTTTATATTTGAATACATTAAAATTCTTGTGTAATTACTTTCTAAAAATTAGAATTTTTCAATACAAAATAAAGTACAGCGAAATGATTTTTTCTCAGCAAATGTAATTATTGATATTTTATACTTGTTTGAAAGTTAAAATAAAATATTTAATGGTTTAGTTTTCTAAAATATTTTATAAATTGAAAGACAGTTCAAGTCTTTATAGTGCATTGTTCTTCAACTGAGATACGAATAAGAATAAGCCATATCATTATACTGATATTTTTTTACATGATATAATAAAGTCCTGTTTTGATACGACGATAGGATTTTTTTCATTGTATTGTATTTGAAATGATTTGATATTTTTATTTAGAAATAATTATTATTTATTGGGCATTATCCCACTTCAAACAAATATGTAATATAATTTGCTTCACTTTTTCACAGGTCTTTTGTCGAAACTTGCAGGGCGATTTTTAATATTTTATCAAGGGTACTTTACTTAATTTAACTAATTTCATTATTATTCATTCGATTATATATTCAAAAGAAAATCTTAGATTTTGATAATTAAAAAATTGAAACTGTATATTTGGTTATATTTGATCATTTATAAGAATTTTATAATCTTTCTTTTTGTAATTTAATTTTTTTTTATAATTTAATTATTGTTATGTTTATATCTTGCTATCATTAAAATTGTTAAGTTTTAATAATATTTCACTATAAAAAATAAATAAAATAAATTGTGTTTTAGATGTTCTCTTCAAGTTCCATGTCTCCTAATAATTCGCGAAAGTAAGCATGACTAATTTAGTACTTTATTCCTCTATTAACACTGTTAAACAACACATGTATCAGTAATGAATACAGCTTTTACACGAAATTTTGTGTTACAGAGATGCTGATAAATCGGGCGAAAATAAAGAAAATATTTTGGATGCAGCACGGTAGGCAAATGGAAAAAGAACATTGAGAAAAGAAGTGATTTATTATTTAAAGCAATGAAAACAACTTTAATCATTTTGTCAAATTGCATGTTTTTTATTCTAATCACACGTTATATATTTTAATATATATAAAACGTAAAAGAAATAATGCTTGATTTAGTTTAGATCAATTTTGTTACAACTAGATATTTTATTCATTTCACTGTAACTTCGCACGTTCGGTAAAATCAACAAAATAATTATTCGAACTGTCAAAAACATTTCTTAGTTAAAAAAAAAAACGACGAAAATTTGTTGCTAAACTTGTTGAAATTTTGTCAGTTTAATAAAACTGTACTTTCAGTATTTTAACTTATGTTCGATGACGATAAACGAAGTAAATAATTATTTATTAAAATTAATTTTCATCGTTATATCTTTATTGCATACAATTAATTTTTATATTTCACGATTGATATATTTATTAATAATAATCATGTTTTCAGCGAAAATAAGGATAAACATCAAACGGAAAATCGTATACATAAATTGGAAGTAAAAGTGTTGTATTGGAAAACTGCACGAAGTACAAATACATGAAAAAATTGTTGAAGAATAATTTCAAAGTTACCGAAATGTACACGTCAGTCAATATGTATTAATTCTGAAGTTACTCCACACCTGTTAAATAAACTGAACGAAAAAATAGCATTTTATATTTAAATATTCATCAAAATTACTTCCAAATCAGCGATGATTCTAAACCTACTCAAACAATTTTATTGAATTACTAATCACTAAAACAACTTTCATTTCTTTCAGTAACAACCCGGGAAACATTTAAAAATCACGTTTCAAAACTAAAATTGCGAATTAAGAATTTTTGTTCGATTCAATTACAATTGATAATATTCGTACGTTGAAACTGCACATGAAGCATGAAACATTATCCTTTAAACAAGTATCTTTTAGAGCAAAACCGCATACACGGATTTGTCCGAACATAAAATTCGTCTGACTAAAATATGCAAAATGCAAGTTAAACTCATCGTGGGCGTAACCCTCGAGTATCGTAATTAGCAGACGCCCCAATTATCCACTTTGAGTTTCTCGCCAATAATTACAAGTCTCACAGCAGATGGTCCCCCTCGAAGTGCGACATGTTTGCACATCCACCAGCGCGATTAAGCGCGCATAAATATACCCTAAGCACCATCTTTCACAGGGAACGCGCGAATGTGCAGTGGAAAAAACAGTGGAAATTGACAACGGAGTGACATCTACGATTTTCGTATTTACGTCGATTCAGTTAGATTCTAGTGCCTGATGAATGAAATTAAACAGAGAAATTCTGAAGACGGTCAGTTACCGAACACGTGAAACTGACTCAAATGTTATAAGGTTGACTGTTGAGAAATAAGCACTCTTGCTGTAAAATTTACTGCCATTATTCGTGCTGATAGCGTTGTTTTTTATTCACGTACAAATCACATGAAAAAGTATGCAAGGGAAGACGTAAACTCTATAATTCGCATTCAGCCTTGAGCATTGTAAAATAAAGAGTTTTGAGTGTATTGATGAAACGATATTCAAGGTCACATCGATTGTGCACGATTAGGTGATTGACTTGCTCATTACGTGCTGCGTTTTTCTTGCCTGTACGTTTACGCACGCGCTTCACGTGCGGCAAATAATAAACTCTGATTTAATGCTTTTAATTAACGATATTACGTTCGTGGCGTTAACGAGCTGGTATCGGTTGTCGCGTCAAATGAACGCTTCTTGCGATTGTAGCTCTTGCATTCTTTTTTCTTTTTTTTTTATTTTTTTTATGCGTCGGCCTTTCCGGATATGCTTGTGTCGCAAAAGAGCAGGTTTCGCGCTTCCTGTAATGTATGATTCACCGTAAACGGGGATACGAGTGCGTGGAATGATAATCGTGGCGATCTTCGGATCGTTCATGGTGCATATTATCACGAGCTTTTTTAATAGAGGAAAATGTTTTATGATAATGGGATTCAATGTGACATGAGGAGATGAAGAAGATGAAGTGAAGATAATCTATAGCACGTGTGACTACGTGCTTAAATGAAAGGAAAACAATTTAATGAAGACGATGCATCGAATATGGAGACTTTATAGCGAGTTTCTTGAAATGACATTGTGAGGTATTATCAAATAACCTCGAGTAATACTTTTAAGACGAAAAAAGAATTTGGCGAGGTGTCGAGAAATCGTGTTTATAATTTAACCATGGGAATTAGTCAGTCTGGAATTTTTATCAGTAATTAAATAGTCTGACTGAGAAGTAACATTGGACATGATAATTATATTAAAAAAACTGTAGAAAATAGTTTAATAAAATGTAGTTGATTTAATGAAATATTCAGTAATTTAAATTGAAACAGTTGAAGAATAGTAAGAAATAAAAGTTTCAGCTTTATTTACCTGAGACTATTGATAATTATTAACTGATAACAGGTGTTTAATAAAGTTTGTTGAGCACTTATAAATAAGTGTAAATAAGAATAAATAATTCATTTGCAAAAAAGAAAGAAAGGCACTATTCATTTATGAACACTTTTAATTTGCCCAAATGTATAATAATATGATAATTTCAAATCCGCAGATTTAAATCCATATATTTTTGCATACTACAAAAATCTAAAAATTTATATTTAAAAGCGTTTACATTGTAAATTATATATGCATTAAATACTTTGTCATAATAATAGTTAACTTGTTTGCCACAAATGAACAAGTTTCATCATCGTATAACTATATAAATTGAATTGAGCAGAATGGTAATTCAGAATTAAAGAATGCAAAATGATAGCTTCGTTGAATGATCTCATTAATTGTTAATTTTTATTTTTTTTTGGTATACGCAAATTAACAGTTTAAGGTAATTAATGAATAAACATTTCAATTTATTCAATATTTCTTAAGAATAATTCAATGCTTAGAGTCCAAGATAAAACGTTATCCAAATTTATAATTTAATAAAAATGATGCAGAACAGTCTTTGTCAGTTCACATTTACTCTAATTATTTATTGATGATAAAATAATGAATTAAATAGTGATATTTAGGCTTCATAGTTATCCGAAAAACCATTTATAATAATATTGTTGAAACAAACTGTCAACATGAGTAGACTTGTCAGTTGTAATTACAACGCTTATGTAAATCACAACAATTTGTTTTAACATAAAGATCAATCATAATCATTGTGAACCGCACATTTAATGTGAACAAATTCTTTTATGTATAAAACCATATATTAAATTTGAATTGTTTATATATTTCTCTCATAAATTTGTAATAATCATAAGGCAGCTTACATTTATGTGAACATGTTTACGTTCTTACCACCAGTAACACTTAATACTTAAATAGATTTATTTTCAGTTTGTTGAAATATTACCATTTTAGTTTGATGAGTTGTAGTTTAAAAATATCAAATATATGAGTAAAAATGAAAATATATATAATGAGAAAAATTGTTGTTCATTTTTGTATAGTTTCCTAGCAAATTGGTCATTTTCATTTGCGATTTTTAAAAAGTAATAACTGGTCATTTACATTATATTGTTTTTAAAAGCATATTTAACTTTTGTCAAAAAAGTTGATAAGTAATCACGGAACAATTCTCTGTGTGTATTTGTTTTACTTTGTTTTACTGTTGACAAAAGTTTCGTAAATTATGTTAACTAATAATTTAGCAAATATTATTTCTACATTACTGAAGTTAATCAAAACTTAAAATAGTTTTGGTCAGCACTTATAACTCAAATATTTCTCAGATATGCTGTTATAAATTTAATAAAAACTACATATGAAGTTTGAACTGCGTGTAATAGTGTTTTTCTTGAGGAATATATATATATATATATTTTTTTTTTACATTAATTAATTTATTTAAACATCGCCCTATAATAGCAATTTATTTATATAATAATTTATAATAATATTTGATGGTTGTTTCGATCAATAGTTACGCTTTTAAACTGACGTTATCATCTGTTAATATATGTTTTCAGGGTTGCAAAGCACAAATATGATACCAAAAAATACCGCTCTGTTATTCGAGTCGATCAGCACAAGTGTTACGTGCGAGTTCACTTTGCACACCGCATTTAAACACATATTATATAGATTTAATGACTCAAGGCAATATTCACAATAAGACAACAACAACAATATTCTATACACAAAAGCAGCGAATGGTGTAATTTTTGGAATTGATTAAATAATTTGTCTTTTGAAAAATTCAAATGTATTCTGAATTTTATTAATGAACAACTATAAAAGTTGAAAGAATGAACAAAAGCTGAATTACAAACGAATGCACGTAGATAAAAATGCATAAACGCATAAAACATAATCAATGAGATTATAATAATAACGTGTATGAATAAAAATATTTTATATATATTACATTATTAGAACTAATTTAATTCTTTATGAATAAAAGAACGTGTAACCCGATTTAATATTATCAAATAAATACGATATGACGCGAAAAAAAAAAAAACATTTCAACCAAATTAATTTTCTTATTTAATTCAATCAACACATATTTGTGAACACCAACGTCATACGAATGAGTCACAATCAGCAGCTTTTATAAATAAAACAAACAAGAAATCTCGTAAACCAATTGCAGTATAAAAGTTTGATTGCCAGCAAAATTTCAATTGAGAAATCATCGCTACAGTGTCATTTTACGCGTGATTTCTTTAGAATTGGCACTGTTAAGGTGACGCAATCAAGCGATAAAACAATCATTATTATTTACGCGAAAAGCAAAAATAGGAAAGCACGAACACAAATAATTGCCCCTCGTCTCTCCACATCTGCTCCTGCATCGCAAACTCCAACCCGATCCACTTGCTTTGAACTCTTTTTCGGTAACGCAGAGCTAATTAATTTGCCCGTAGAACCCCTTTTGCGGAACTGCTACTTGGCGGAGTCGATGGTACCGCGCATTTTTCCTGCGGCAAAAAATGAACGAGGGACTCAAGGAAAAATCACGCAGAAGACACTTTTTCGCATGACTTTCGCCAACCAAGGTCTCGTGTGCTCGGTGGCTACTTTCCCACGTTGGACGTTATAAATAATTGGTGGCCATTTATTAAAGTTTATATATCGTTATTGCGATTTTCAGCGTGATGTCATATCTAAGACTCTGCATGCAAATTCGAAACGCTGCCGTTCTTTCTTATACAGATAGATCTTCGATATCACCGAGTCACAATAGGTCGAGATCGTTGATACTGAATTTGTGGGAAAGATAAATTTGTTCTTAATATTTGTGCCACTTAATTGGTCGTTGGATGCGTGGAATGTGCGCGTTTTCGACTGGAAATAAAGGGAGTAAGAGTCCGAGGGCATAATATGCGAGAGAAGCGATTAATATTTATAGCGCATTTAACGTGGGCACCGCGCCTTGTGCTCGCGCGCCAACTGAAATACTTCGCTGATTCATACACGACGACGCGGCGTGTTTCGGGCTGAATAAAAATCAAAATCGAATTGACATGATCGCGAGCGGCGACGATTATCAATGCGATAACGAGCCCTGGGTCTCGGGTAGCATGCTCCAGCAGCGAACGTGACCTACCGATTGTCGTTTCAATAACAGAGGTTGGGAAAGAATGGTGATTGGTAAATGGTTGATGGTACAGTTTTAGATTTCTCAGCTGGGAAGAAAAAGCAGCCGGTTGAGGAAGCAAAAACAGTCTCAATAAATATCATGCTCAGTTCTCGTTCAATATTAAAGGATTAATCGACAACTCTTTAATTCACGTGCGCACTCTTTCAATTATTATTACTATTATGAATGTAATTTAGAAATATAGATAAAATACAGCTGCATTCGTAATATTGAAAGGGTTTAATAGTAACGTAATTGATTGGACGCGCTGTGCAGTATTGGATGTATTTTGATATTTCACCATTTTAACCAACGCGGGTAGTTCTTTACTACCGTGCAAACGTTTTTGCTCGTATGAATTTATAATAACGCAATGAACAGCATTTTTGTATACCGAAGTAAATAAAATTGAAATACACTTATTACCTGTGCGAAGTTTATAGAGCACACGAAGCATGCTCAGTCTCAATGCAAGTTTTAATTATCAAATACAAAAACCAAATTATGATGTGATTCTATGCTGAATTAGATTATCCCTGAATGCTCATTTATGTTAGTTTAATAAAAGTTTTGCGTTTATTAGGTTAAAGAGTCGTAAAGTTTTTATAAGTGATGACATTAATTTACAATATTTACATATAACTATAAAATGTCATCGAACTACTTTGTAAGTATTTCTGCTAAATTATACATTAATTAGAGTCAGAGACAGAAAATGTGTGTTAAGATTTGAATTGTATATTAGTCACTATACGTTTAATATTACGTATTTCGCTCGTTTATGATTTATTATTAAAATATGAAATAAGAAAATCATTCCAATAATAAAGCGTGTAGAATAATAAATTTATACAAAATTTGGTAATAGGTCTAATATCAAATCGATGATATGCTTCAAATCAAAATTTCACTCGACAATGTCTAGAGTGAAGCAACAATTTAAAGAACATCCTTGTGGAAGCGAGGAAAATTGTATTGATGTTATAGAATGATGCTAATTGTTGCGTAATGTTATATTCATTGCAAATGCAATACTTGCAAATATCATGCATGATAAATGAAATTTTGGTTTTTCCAAATATCTTTTCAGCGACTACTTTTTAACACGTTCAAAATAATGAATTGTATTGGACGGACAAAAACAGATTGTCGGAACAGCAAAATGGAAAACATTCGAAACAAATCTGTTAAGTCAGAACCAAATTTCGTGTTATATGAAACAGTATTGAATTTGCACGAAAAAATGTTGAATTCACGTAAAATGACGTAAAAATATGTTCGATAAAATTTACATCAAATCATGCAGAAAGAATGGAATTGCTGTATCAATTGTTATGTTCAGTCGTTCGATCGTTTATTTGCTTTTGAGATGTTGTCGACGACATAATTGACTTCGAATTGAAGAGCTAAAACATTGATTCAATATGATATATATTGATTTGTACGTACATATGTACACGCAAAAACAACTGATTACAAAAATTATTGTATTTATTAATAATGGCATGAAACGAATGTCGTTATATATTAAGTATGATACGTTCAATCGTAAATTAGATCAATTTATTAGAATTTATTTAATGCTTTATAATAATACGACGAATAAATTTGATAGTTTTATTTACAATTAAACTTATTAATTCTTCGTTTTTGTTACGTTGGTGTTGGTAAGAAGCATAGTTTATTTTTTGATGTATGTATATTTCTTAATTGAGCAATAATTTGTTGATCAATGTATTTTGGGAAAACTACTTGTTTAAATTCATTAAAAATTGATAGAATTTGTGTACATGAAGCAAAAATTAAAACAAACTTTATTGTGCTTTTAGAAAACTGCATCCGTTTATACATATTTCAAAGTTTCCAAAAAAAAAAAAATGAAACCATGTTAAAGTTTAAGAATATATTTTACATGTATATTGTATATTAATTATATTTATGTACCTTTTGAACTATGATTCATGTTGGAAAAAAAAAAAAAAAAAAATATGTCTACGTGTGTAATGCAAATACACACATAATATATTTATAATCTAGAATAATGGCGTTTGTTTTATTTATTTATTTTTTTTTTTTTTTTATCCAATTCGAGCACATCTCTTCTTACGAACTGTAATTTTTAACGAAAATTAAAAAAAAACGGACTATTAGTATTGACATTTTACAAACTAATTCTTCGATTACTAATATTTAGATATTCTTAATTCACATGTTATTCTTACCCAACGTAACTGGATCAATGAGAAAGTTTTGTAAACTCGTTAATTCAATACAGGTGTTTATTCTTTTATTTTATTGTGACCATTTTTTATTTATTTATTTATTTATTTTTTTTAGAATTAACAATTACGTAAATTTTGAGGTAATATTTTTCATAGTATAATTATTTAGGAACTGAAAATTGTGTTAAAATATACTATAAACAAAGAAATGCAATTAAAGATAATATTGGTGAAACTTTGAAATGTTCGTGTTAAATTCTCTATGTAATAAATGTGTATATCATTCTAGAATGAAACTATTTCGTTTAAAAAGAGTTAACAATTTGTGTGACTGAGAAATCATAAAAATAAACATTACGTGCGTTTTTAAGTTTTATCAAAACTGTAATAAATATATTAATCATACTCGAGCATCAGATGTTATAATACTTTACAGTTATTTTATTAACAATGATGCAATCGCGATGCATTTTTATCATCATTCTAGAATTTCCATTATTCACTGTTCAATAACTGTACAATTATTCACTATTGAATAGTTAATTTTGAAATCGAAAAATAAACATAAAAACAAAATTAGTAATGAAAAATAATGTAGAATAATATTTAATAATAGGTAATAACAGTGCTAACGAATAAGGTTATTGTAATCATTTTTATTGCTGTGAACAATTATATGATTTTACTGTTGCGTTGTATCTGTATGATATAATTGTAATAAAAAATAAAGATGAAAAAATGATTGATTTATAAACACTCTCAGACTAATTTCATTACAGTACAATAATTTCATTCATTCAAAAAGCAATTATTTCTTTTGTCTACAAATATACGTATGTATATATAATAAATAAACTTATGCAAAACTTGATATGGAAAAAGATATTTTTATTCTTGTATAGAATAAGACGTACGTGTGAGTACAATATTATTTTATAATAAATTTATGTCGCATAAAAGAACAACGTATTTTTAGTGAAAAATATTTGTCAAAAAACTGCATCGAGTAACTGACACTATTCCTTATTTCAATTAATAAAAATTAATAATGATAATTATTCATAAGAATAATGAAAAAATGTTCATATTCATACCATAATAATTATTGAAATGAATGTATCGAACCATTTATTCAAACAATAAAACAATATTATTTTTGTTGTAAATGCAAGAGTAATTTATTCAACTTAGCCAACGGCACAGAGTATTCCTATGATTTTCAAAATATCTTAAACTGTTTTATGACATACTGATAATGCTGTATATTGCTAGAGATTAGTTCAAGAAAATGCTTGGTGATCTTTATAATTTTCATATAACCCAGTTTCATTTTTAATGCAACATATATTCGGTGTATATGCAGATATATTATAATTGTGAATTCTGTATCAAATAAGTGTTTGGGTAAAGTAAGCGTAGAATAAGTTTTATACGTCCACTTTTAAGAATGAGAGGGTTTGTGAATTCACTACATTCATATACCAAACAATCGTCCTTTTTTTCTTTCACTTGAAAATGCGTACAGTACAGATACTTTTAAATCCCTTTGCTTCTGTAATACTCAGTAATATACATTGAACACACATGTGTATTTTTATATGTGTAATATATGTGCTTAATACACACAATAAGATACACAAACATAATCAAATCAATTAAAATAGTTTTAAATCGAAGACTGATAATTGTTAATGCAAATTGTGCATACAATTATGACACTATTAGAATCTATTACATGTTTAAGATAAAGTTTTCTTGAATCTTTGCCAGCTTTTACTTAAAGAAATAGAGAACAAATAATAATAAAATTCAAGAATTCTTTCCTATAAGAATGAAGTTCGAATTATCAATAATAAAAATAAATTAATAATAATAATAATAACAACAACAACAACAACAACAACAACAACAATATTAATAGTAATAATAATACTTCATACAATTACTCAACTTTTTAAT
>JABFOX010001653.1:0-12584 GCA_022817665.1 Axea sp. ZL-2020
ATCCCAGTGCCTTGAATCAGGTGCATCAAGAACTGGCGGTGGATGAGGAGGTGGGGCTTTGAGCCTTAAGGCTCTGCCGCCGCGTTTCTCTCCGTGCCAAAGGGCCGTGTTCAATTCAGGATCGCTTTGATGGTAGGCCCAGAGCACTCTAATCGTGTCCCCCTGAAAATCCAAAGGCAAAATTACAAAATTAATCAGTGAGCAACCTCAATTTCCATTTTAAATGTTCGGTTCGGGAATCGCGTGAAAAATAATTGAACGGTTTCAACGTCGTATGAAGGCTTACTTCGATAAAAATGGTAAAGGGATCGGGTGCCTTTTATTACAAACATTTTAATGGGTTTGAGGACCCGTTGCATGCGCGTCTCTAGCGACCTGTAAAGATTCTTACCTAAATATTTCTCTTCAGAAATTTCAATACTTATTTCATTAGAATTAAGTTTAATAACAGAAAATAAAGAATAAATAAATAAATACATACAAAAAAATAAATATTTTAATGTTACACGTCGAATTTATGTGTTTAATTTTATTTATGAATAAAATACTTGAAAGTACAAATTAACGTTAAAACTATGTTATTAGAAATTTCGTCGTGTTATCAGAATATAATTTTATATTCTTAAAAAATTGATAATAAAATGCTTTCATAGTTATAAAATTTATTGTTTATAAGACAAAGTATTGTGCAAGGAAATAGAGTAATTTATAAAATTAATAATTTATTTAATAAAATAAAAATTAAAAGTTTTGTATAATACTTTTTTTATATAATTGCAGAACAATTCAAATATCAATTAAACATTAAGTATTTCAGCCCTTTTAGTCATTGTGACATTATAAGTAGCACATTTTCGAAATATTGATACTTCAATTTTTATGTTTATTTTCTATTTCAACTTTTTTGACGTATGTGCAATATAAGAAAAATATAACATAATATTTGCGTAAGAAAATATATTATTGCGAAAAAGAGATAATAAAAAATAATTGTTTCAAATTCTTATAGAAATGTTTACTTTTATTATATAATAATAATTTCTGTGATTATACAGAATAAAAGTATTTGTCTATAAAAATTAAAAAATTATTTTTTGTTTATTAAAATAAAATTATTTTCAAGTGATAAATTACCCAACGCTATAATGTATTAATTTTTAATGATATGTGCACTTTGTTGTACATTTTACGTATGTGTGTTAAAAAAATATATATATATATATAATCACAAAAAAAGAACGATTGTTTTACATTAAATAATATCTCTATTTATATGAGCAGAAACTCTAGAACGTTATATTTAATTTTTCTAAGAATGTAAAAGACAATTAATAAAAAATGTTTTCGATAACATCACAAATGTACACATCGTACAAATGATAAAATATTCTAAATTTATTGACAGTTAATAAAATATTTATGGACAAACAATAACAAACATTTTTAAATATAAATTTCATTTTTTGATAAAGACCTCCATCAAAGATCGAAATGTTAAAATTAATAAACCAAATAAAAAAAGATAAAATGTAAGTTTTATTTCTAAATTTAGCAAAGGTTAGTATAACTGGTCGAAAAAAGACACTTGAAAAATAATAAAACATAAGACAATAAAAATAAAATTAAAATTATGATTTCAAGGTAGTTTCTAAAATACTGCATTGTTTTAATAGTCATTAATTTTTTTCAATTCAAATTCTTTTTCTCAATTCAATTCAAAAAATTTAATGGACATTAATAGAAGAGTCATGTACATTAAGATCTATTTAGTTTTATCCCAAGCAACTTTAAAACGATTTTGATTTCTACGGTGAGACTGATTATGCTTGCCGAAAATGATACCTCATCCTATCATGCTCATGTGTCCACTGGAATATGTGCAGGTAAAATATACGTAGAGGATGCATAGAGAATCGTTGAAAATACTATATAATAGAAGTATAAAAGACTTAATTTTTAGGAATATATAATTTTAGTATAACTTTTAATTATATATGAAAATCTTTGTAATCTACAATTTTTGTTTGGAAGATAACTCTAAGATATTATCAAACTTTTAAAAAGTAATCATACTGATAAAAAATTCCTGTTACTAATTTCTTGCTACTGAAAAAAAAAAAAGATTATCAGAATATTATAAAAGTGACAAATTTTGTGAACAATTATCCGAATGAATTAACTCAAATACTTTTAAAGTTTATAAAAATTATGTATAAAATTAAATATAAGTAATATAAATTTTAATATAAAAGCCTTGTGTGTTAAGTACAAAACTAGATACCGTTAATCTTTGGTCTTGAGGATCACAGGTTTCCCATCTTCTTGAAAATGTGATAGTAGTGTGAGTATCATTTTGCGAGCCAGCTAATACTTGCACATCTTGTGAACTATCTGTGATGGGTGCAGCATTTGCTTCTCGTGAACCATGAGAATCCTGAAAATTGATAAATAAATTTGTTAAAATTATGACGTTTGTAATTTTGATATAAATATATTATTGATAAATAATAATGAAATATGTCATTTTGTACCCTCTCTTGGTAAAGTAAATTCTTTTATCGCCATAAAAATTAAATTTTAAAGACTTTGTTTTTGTAGGATCAAGCTTATATTTTCACATATTTTTGTTGACAATATGCATTTAAATAGTAAAAAATGTATAACCATACTTATTTAAACATCTGCTAATAATTAAACAAATTAAATAATTTAATTATATATAATAATTTTGATGTTGGGTAAAGTTTGTGTATTTTTTGCAAAAAACTACGTAAATTATAATTTTGTAAACAAACAGATAATATAGACGTGCTTTATATTAGTAAATTGATAAATACATATTATAATAAAAACATCCATTAAAACCTATAAATTAAATAATTAAAAGAATAAAATAAAACTAAATTTTGTAACTCATACAACATAAATTGTTTGAACTTTGCTAAAGAGTTTGAAAAGATTTCCCAGTTGAAATAGAAATAAGAAATAATATCAAATCATCGTTCATGTTCTTTATCAAATCCAAATTATTTCTAGATAAATTTAAAATATTATAATATATACTTCAAATATTTTGCATTAATGATTTCAAATCAAAGCATTACTTCGATTATATATAAGATTCCAACTGTAAACAATGACACGAAATCCGACAGTGGACTAACATCACAAATAATATTAGATCTATAATTCAATGTTGATATTTCAAACCTATCGTCTTAATTTTAATCATTTCTTAGATAAAGAAATTCAACAAACCATTCGCACATACATATAAATGTGACTTAATATCAAATTTGATATTCGATGATATTATACAATTATAATATCAAATTCAAGGTACCAATTTTCGATCATAAATATTTCAAGTCTGATATGAAATATTGTATCAATTTTATTCATTAGAGGTAGCAATTTAAGAGGAGTGGGAAGAGTTATAATTCCAAAACTGCATGTACAAACAAAAGTAGATAAATGATAACCTTGAAGGCTTAAAGTTAAACTTTGATAACGATTTATTAGAAGTGCTCGAACTTAGTCCAAGGGGAAGTTGCCTTCCTGCGTATAATGAATGTTAATAATTGCTAACAGTCGTCACACTCTCCAACTAGAAGGCGTTTCAACGTCACGCTGACTGCATAACGTGTGCAATTCTGTTTTAATTTCATATTAACCTCTCATTCAATATGCCCACTCTTTATTACCCTCCTTTATTACATTTTGTTGCAATTTACATTTCTTTCCTGCCCCAGTCTAGTCTTCGAAGACAGTTTTCCCATTTATAATTTATCGAATTCGATTCGCTACACTTGGGTGTTGTATTAACGGTCGCCGGTGTTAGTTCTCATCAGTATGTAAAACAGAAACCGAAGCATTAATTTGTATAAGTCGAGTTATTTTCCCGCCATATAGTTTCGCGTATTCTCGCAGGGTGCGGATATTCTCACAGTTGTCCGCCAATGAAGATGCTCCCGGCAGAGAATTCGTCGATTAAACTCGTGAGATTACCGTTTTCCTGCGCCGAGAATATCGCGTGCTTGTGTTCGATTTATTGGATTTGAGGTTTATTATAATTATGTCTCATGTCTACACAATTTAGAACTTATTATCCACACATGTATACGCATACGTGCTTTAATAGATATTCGCTTGTGTTTTTCTTCACCGAGTTATTAATTTTCATCGACTCAGGAAATTGGTATTTCTACTTTCTCTTGATGGAATTATTACATTCGAAGAACCAAGTTCATGCTAAAACAAATGATTCATAATTGATGCACGTTTGCAATTTTTCAATTAATAGTCTTAATTGATAAGCAAACGTTGAGAAATACGATCGGGGGAAAGCTGTCTTTGAATTTAGTCGAGATTTTTGGCTAAGTCTTTTATTTGCGGGTCTCAGCTGCCACATATTCAACGAGGATGAACGATGAAGGAAATAAAACAAAGGATAAAAGTACCAGATAGAGATGGAAGAAAGAACCGGTAACCGAAGAAGAAGGGGTCCGAACGTAAATAACTGAGACAGAGATAAGGCGACAGAGAAGGAGAACTACGTCGGAACACCTGGCTACCGTCCTCGCAGTGGCGCCTCTTGAACCGCCATTCTTTCGTGAGAGAGAAATACGTTTCTTTTTCTCTTGAACGAAATCCATGGGAACCGTTTAAAGATTCCAGGCACAAAGGAGACTTTCCGAGGATTACTTCGTATATATTTTTTTCACAATTTTAAGAATGATATCACCCGAAATTCGTTTGAGGTCCCTGAAAATACGTGACAAAAGCTGCGAGGTTTTGTCAAAATATGCTTTGACTATTGTCTAATGCTTTAATCCTTGATTCCGGAAGTAGATGAGACAAGAAATTTAGAACTACTATTTGTTTGGGTTTAGATGAACTTTGTTTCTTAAATTAGGAAAAGTGGTTTGACTTTATAGCTCGACTGCAGAAACAAAAGATAAAGTAATTGGATTAAGAATATTAATCAATGTACTTGATATATCTTGAAACATTCAAAAACTGTTTTGGTTAATCCAAAAACGTTTGGATAAATAAACGAATTATTTATATATGTATTATAACGTGCTAAACCTTTTGATTTCAAACTGTAATGAGTCGATAACAGTTTTGATGGGAATGAATGCACCTATTTATCTATAACTGCTGGTTGACTTCTCTGCAACTTTGCGCTTTTCAAAAGATATTTGAAAAGTGTAATTTGCATTCTGGGAATTTTCTAAGACAATGATGAATCAGGGTCTCAGGAATCGATAGAAATTGAGAAATATTCTATTACAGAGAAGGATGTAGATGATGTGTAGAGTGAAGATTAATTCAACGGATGTGACGTCACGGATCGGTACCTGCGTTTCCTGTAACTGACGTACAACACGGCATATGCATTCATTCATGTATTCCGATCAGCTCGTTCGTTCAATAACGAATGGATCATCATTAATGTGTTAAGGAACTGCAATCATGCTTTACGTAGGGTTAACTTTGAATATATTCAATCGTTAAAATCGCCAAGAAGTTTTTCATTTTACATTTAATATAATTTTAATAAGAACGTTAGATTGTTTTCTTTTACTACCCTAATAACTTCTGTTGAATAAATTTGAATTATTTTTATTAAATAGTGAATATAGAATTGATATTAGGTAGTGGACAAATAAAGAACTATTACAATTTGTGTAAATTTAATATAAAACCTATACATTTTGTAAGTAATGCATATCTATTTTCATAATTCAATAGTGAATTTTCAATAGTATATGTACAAAGAAAGTAGTGATTTGAAATGATGTAATTTTATGGGTTTACTCAGTAAAATATAAAAGATATTATATACATATATTAATTTTAACCAGTAACAGAGTACATTTTCTTCCTTAATTATACAAAAGTATAAGAGTATCTTGGATATTTGGTAAATTGTTTTGCTCATTGATATTTCGAGTTTAACATAGTAACCAGTCAACATTTAAACGAAAACTACATAATTGTTTTTATTAAATGCTTATATGTAGAATATTTATCGATTTATTTATCTTTCGCTTTTAAAACTAATAAAATTTATTCTACAATATATATTGATCATCATTCAGAAGTTATTTCATTGATTTGCTCTAGTAATGCTTCTTTAATAAGACAATTTTGACTTGATAAAGTTGTACGTTTCATAGTATTTTATAAAACTAATAACAATAAGAATTCGAAAAATTCGTTTTATAACAGTTTTATTCTATAATGAGGAGCAAGTTATGTTAATTTTCTGAAATACGTTTCATTGTATTTTTCGTTGAACAAGTGAATTTAGAGACAATAAAATTTAAGTTTCTCATTGGTCGATCACCCAGTTTCTCACGAGCAGTTATTTGTTTGAATCCGAACTAAATTCGTTTCGAAAAGGTCGCAAATAATGCATTTTTGCATAACGAGTTTGAGATTCCACTCCAAGTCATTCTTTGTTACTCTTTTAATAGTTTTTGAATAGAATTTGTGAAAATAATTTATTTGTTGAAAAATACATGTCAAAGCATACATGAGAATTGATGAAATTTATTATATATATATATATGTACATATATAAATCTCATTAAAAATTATTACGCAACAATAATAATTTTATGAAAAAGCAAAAATTCTAGGAATACATATTAATGCATTGTAGTGCTTTTAAAAATATTTATTAAATAAAAATAATTTTACTATTTTAAAGTAGAAAATATATTTTAAAATATAAGCAAATTTATTCTTAAACATTTTTACACTGAAAACACCTTCTTGTCTAGCATAAGACATTTATGAAAGTATCATACTTCTACACAAGTAAAATGATATAGGTACATATGTTCAATAGGTATTTAACAGCCGATTTGGTTCCGATTTCACACGTTTTTATGTTTTATAATTTTAAATAAAATTACGATTTGGATACTTACTGTAATTTAAATGTTTAAATAGCTGAATTAAAACTTATAAAAAAAAAAATGAATAAACTTATATATTTATGAATAAGCTTTTTTTTTTATATTTTAATTTATAACGAACCATATGCAACATTATAAGCATTAAAAATAACATTTTTAGATCGTGAATTTCTGCAATATTATCGACGACGTTTATTCTTTATCGATAAATACGATGATCGCTCGTGAAATGTTGCACAATGAATCTCAACAGTGATCTAGTACACTTAATCAAAACTTTGATTACTAGTATAAATTGAAATTTAGAATTTGAAAATTACTTTTGCAATTTAAAGGGAACGCTGTTAAATTATATTTCAACTGACTAAGTTTGTCACCATAATATTTCAGAATTGTAACGAAAATGTTTAAAGAATCTTTCGTAATATCTTTTGGAAGTTATAATCAACATTTTTATTTGTGATTAGCACTGGAAAAATGGTATAATACTAAGGTTCGTATCGCTTCGATAATATACGATATATTTCAAATGACGTCGAAAAAGAAATTCGATCGTCTCAAACAAATGATTCGGGATGCGTGTTACACCGTAGAAAAGAGGAATCGATATTCGATTTACCACTCGGTTAGCGATACAAAAAATGCTCGTGTGATAGATGCGATGATTATTAAATATAAATGGGTGCTAAAATTTAAATAGAATTTATAAATAGCTTTTATATTTTTACAAAATTTTTTTAAAATTTATTTGTGCACAATATATTTGATAATATTAAATGCATAAAATCTCATAAAATTATGAATTTTTAAATCATATTAGAATTAGTGCAATTATATGCACTATTTATTTTCTATAAAAGTTAACGCGCGAATGGTTCTCGAGATCAGATATTTAATCGAATATAATAAAATTTAATATAAAACGATTATTTACGATCGAACTTGACCTATTGCACGACAGTCTAAAAAATGTTTCAAAGATGGTTTTGAGATTGCAATTTTCAGTTGATTGTATTTTATACAAACACGAATTTACGTGTGTGTGCGAAAATCGTTTTTGCCTTTGTTTTTTTATATAAATTAACAAAACAGTAATTAAAAACTATTAACCACTAATGGATTTAAAACTTTTTGCATTGATATAAATTGCTTATTAACATTTAATTAATTAAAACTTTAGTTTAGACGCTGGAAAAATAGATATGAGATCTGATATTAAGACTAATACGAAATGTAACAGAAAATGTGTGGTCAGAAATTGATACTTTGGATCTAATGTGGCATCACAGGTGTTAATATCGGATCGTAGGGTCGATTTTATATTTGAGCTGACATCAGTTTTTTCAGTAGGTATTATGAATAACAAGTGATCGAATAAAAGATTCTGATTTAATACTGCTAGTCGACTTTAATAGCATTTATTTAATAATTCATAAATAGCATCAAAAGATTCCCTTTAATTCAAAAAAAAGTAATTTATAATGGAACAATGCTATGACTTTAGGTTCACATTTTACACCGGGCTAAGAGAATAACTTTTGGATTTCGCGGAGACAGGTTCCGCTTTAGCGAATAATTCAGAAACTGCGAACCTTTAGCCTCTTCGGTGCTAATCTTAATCCGTGAAATATTTGCCACGGACGAGTGAAATTCCTCTCCAGGGACTTAACAAACGCGGACGAGAGTCACGATAAAGCGCTAATAAAACCACTGTGAATGGAGAATTGTCGAGAATATACTTAGTAAGAAATAAGTGTCAAAGAAAGTGAGAGTGGACGTGATTACACAACAGAGTAGGAGAAAAAAGTGATTAATTTAAATTGCATATAAAAACCTATATTTAAATTTTATGTTTAATTATTTAGTTTAAATAACGTCAGAGATATTACACTAAAAAATATGTTTCGCATATAATCTTTACATAACGATTAATTTTAATCCCTTATCGTTCGTATTTATGAGAAATCGCTGGATATAAAAAAATTTGACATTTTTGAAATATAATCTAATAATTTATGATACAAAATATTATAATGCAAATAAAGTGTCTTGTAAATCAATGAATTAGGTTCAATTTGCTTTACATATAGTAAACCGTTATCAATTTTCAAGCTATTTGTTTCATCTCATTTTGGAATATCTGCAGCATAACTATACTTTTTGCTGCGATTTTTAAATGTATGGTTTTTCTGTTTTGTCAACAAAAAGTGATAAAATAACGATTGCTTTATTTGTTGCAAGTATTTTTTTACTGTTTAATTTATTGAAAATCGATAAATTAAATCTTTGATTCGTTGTGATGCTGTATGTTAATTAGCACCGTCTTATGATTATGACCGAGCACTCATGATCGCATTTGCACTTTACAGCTCGGTTAAACGGTCTAGAACCATCTTCATTTATATAAATAAGCGAGCTAATAAATCATTACGAGTCTATGTAATATTATACTGCGCAGCTATCTTTTTGAAAAGAAACAAGTAATCCAAGAACGATTAAACTTCCGATAAGAAGAATGTCTAATTCTCTTTCATTGTGCCAGCGATATTTTTTATGGAGCATGTTAATCAAACTCATGTAAATCTTTTTTAGTATTACAAGTATTGTAAAAGGTGGTCCAAGATAGCGGTAGTACGAACGAAAGGTTCCACGAAGAAATATTAAATTGACGTTGATGCATGTTTATGATAATCGATGTTTTAATTATTGCACTTAATTATATCGATTTTTCTTTTTTGCTGTTGTCTCGTATATTAAACATCACCTACGTTGATACGAATATATTGCGAGAGCGAGAGAGACGGGCTTATTAACATATGCATGATTTACGATTTCTGCGCGGAGAAAACCGGTCTACCAGTCAAATAAAGTACTCCTTCCCGATCATTCTGAAACATTTACCGTATTATTTGTCCGGGGAGTCGGTGTTCAATAAATTTTCAACTGCGCTTTGCAAAAAGGAGATTCATTCAGTGCTTTATCAACCAAAGAATTTTTCACGATATATACATCAATTAATTCAAATTCTTTATTCTGAACTAATATTGTACATTGGACCGCATAAAAAAAGACTATGACTTATTATTCGTTGACGTAAGAATGCATAATTTTCGTTGTTCGAAATTTTAAGATGAAATAGATAAAGAAGGGAAGCGTTTTGGAGCAACCGATAACTTTCTACAAATGTATTAATTTTGAATCGACCATCTGTGTAATATTCTTTTCAGCGAAATTATATTTTGAGCAATTTTGTCAAACTTGCTGAATCGTCGAATGTGTTTTTGCCGGAATTGTATTAGTGTGCCAGTTCAAACTTTAGTGGCCACAAAGGGCGCGGCGTTGTAATTACATGATAGCCTTAGGGAGTCTCGTGATCCACTTGTCATTATTTTTGTCGTAACTTCTGGGTATTTTAAATGTTGAGGATCAATTATGAACGATTCTCGGTACTTCTTTTATTTTAAAAGCGTTATAAAAGGCGTATATTTTTTCGCGTGTACAGATGACATAACAGTGAGACGTGCGTGTATCTCAATTTTTTAGTGGAAAACGTGCGATTAGAAAGAAACACGCGTAAAATTTGAACTACGATTGAAAGACAATAATTATCAGAAATTAATGCGTATGATTTTATTGTTTATTATTATAAATTAGTATTATTAATTCTAACTGATATTTCAGAAGTAAATTATTCTTATTAAAATGTTTTATTTTATGATTTAGACAATATACAATCGTGTTGTAAAGCTATTAATTACAACATCTGGTATGATGAATTTCTGCTAGGAATTCTTTTAAGTGTTAAATTTTTCTGCGAAGGAGTTCAGTAGTATCTCTAGGGTATAAATATTATTCGCTAATAGAGATCTCTTTTTAAAAATTATTTTTATACTGGTATATATTATACACTACATATAGCAATTTTATTCCATGATGTTTAAACGTTTATTTTGAAACATATTAATTCACTGGAAAAGTGTTTCTTAATTTTTATAATTTGCTATAAATTTTTATTAAATTTCATAATTTAAACGAAGAATCGGGGATGAAAATGATAATAAATCTTTCACATAAGTAATATTTGTTAGTTTAACAAATATTATATTCTTCTGTTTTCAACAGAATACCTGATCTTTAACTTAAACTTAAACTTACAAATTGCTGAATTATATGCAAAATAAAAAAAAAGATAAATTAACGTTTGTCGTATGACAGACGAGATAAACTTGTGATAAATTTGCGTCTGATCCACCCGAGGAGGTCCCACCTTTCTTCGGTGCGATCGATCGCATTGTAACCTTTTGATGAATTACAAAGCAAGCAGCGAATCTGCGAAACATTCGTGTTCAGATTTAATCGGTCCACACTGCTATTTTGTTTGACCGAAGTTAAGCGTGAGATTCGACTCCATATTGATATTATTTAACTGTCTTTGTGCACATTTATTGCTTTGGTTGTCAGGTACAATTTTGTGTCATACAGTGGTTAGTCACCGTTTTAAAATATTTTGAATCACGTTATATATTGCGTGAGCGTTGCTACTTTTATCATTATAAAAGTTTAATGATTAAAATTGTACATTTTGCTTGTGTCTTTTTCACAACAAAGATGTTACGCATAGAAGTAAAGAAATATTTACAACACGTCAAACTATCTCCGGAAATGTTGAGATTCGCGTTATCGTGAACGATGATCTTGAATTAGTTAAGATCTTCGAGTTAAGACTTTGCGAACAGAAAATTTTTAATTGGAATTTGAGCTCGCTGAGAGAAGGCGAGCGGCTAAGAAACGATTTGGGGATCGACGAAGAAAAGTACAACGCGTGGAGACTCGATGGAAGGTGAGACCTGTTCGGACCGGGTTCTTCGAATTCCTAATCTCAATCAAATTTATTTCCATTAAGTCTACGATACCTCTTCTCCCTTGTAACTATCGGAATATTGGTCGTATCCGTCGACAACACCGTTTGTCGTATTCATTCTCTTTTAGATCTTGCAGCTGTATGCCGACAATGCATTTTAACGGAGGTTTTTTTTACAGAACATCGTTTTCTTCACTTTAAAGGTACTATTGTCACTGTTACTTTTCTGAAATAAAGTGAACGATTGTTGTATTTATTACAATTGAACTTCCTCATGCAATAACCTGAAATATGCACTTAATAGTAATACTGAAATTTACTTTTACGATTGGATGAATTACTTTGAAATAAGATTTTGTGTATTAAAAGAATATGTTGTAGGTAAATGAGATCTATTAAAGTGATTCGATTTTAAAAAATAATTAAATTTATATAATCATAATTATTTTGATAATATAATTAATTAATATGACGATTAATTAAAATATTTTAATTTTAATTAATCGTCATATTAATTAAAGCATAATAATAATTAAATACAATACAAAAATAAATTTTTTGTTTGACAAAAAAAATAATAAAAGCGTGAGAAACTATCTATTGTTAAACAATTTTAATTTTTGATAGAAGACGATTTTTTTTAAATAATGGTTTTAAATAGTTGACATTTTTAATTATTTTAATGAGTTTGTATAATTCCACTTAATATTTTATCAAGGAAACATTCAATCTACGCATATTTTCAAAATCAAAATATTTATCATTAAATCAGTTCACAATGATATAATCTT